>JARFYF010000053.1:30023864-30035190 GCA_030265395.1 Rhina ancylostomus | reverse complement strand
ATCAGGGTGGGTGCTGGAATTGACCTAAATGTTCTAAACCATAGCAGCCAATCAAAAATTTGGGCTTCTTGCTTCCAACTCCTAACCAATGACTACTGTCAAAAAAAATGCCTGTGCATGGGCATCTACTAAAGATGAAATGGAAATCAGATTTGCTGCCCCCACCTGTCATGCAGCCCGCTGCCAATCATTGTTTAAGCTCACACATGAAGGGTGGTTACTTGGTTGAGGTACCATTGCCCTGCCAGCACTCGAGCAGTCATAACTCAGCTGGAGGCAGTATCCTTAGCGGTGAGAAAACTGTGCAAAAGAAAGAGCAGGAGAAAAGAAAAATAAACTTTTGCTATTTAGTTATATATGTACCATGTGGCGTAGAACTGAATCATACAAAGCAGGAACTGAATAGCAATGAGCTTGTTAACTGCAAGGGAGGACAGTTGTCTAGCAGTTACAATAGATTTCAGCATCCTACAGCAGGGACAGAAATTTTTCAAGTGACCTTTACTGGAAAGCACATGTACGTAAATGTCAGGGCTATGACCATAGAATGCTGCCTCACCTCCCCCACAAGTAGATTCACACATTAAGAATGGATGATATTCTTATGCAGCCATAAGTCAAACAGACAGGAAAGTTTTGTAAACCAATAGAAATGTAGTACTTTTTTTTGTAAAGGGTTGTATTTCTTTTAATCACACTCATACCCATCTGAAAACAAATTAAAACTTATGAAAAATTGACATGGACAAAAGACCCACTACCTTCTCTGATACCGTCCAAGAAGACTTCTTCCTGTACTTTAGTACTTCACAACAAAAATGCAATGATCTAGCTAGAATAAACATTGAATTTACTGTTAAACTTAAGTTTTCAGTTAATCTTTTCACAGCAAGTCTGGAGTACCAAAATATATCTTTGCTTCACCAAGATGATGGTACTATAAATGTGGTCCGAATCTAATAATGAGACGCTATAACAAAATTCACATGAAATGCCCTGGAGGATGCAGTCAGAGTTCCACTCCTCGTCACACTAGAATCAGTTCTGATTTTCACATTTAATTCTCACCAATTGTATTTTAACCACCAACACACAGTTAGCTAGTTATTCATAAACACCAAGGTACATCTTTATTTAGGAATATGCACAGTATCAATGACTTACCTCAAATCATATTTACAGTTTTCAAATTCTAAATGTCCAATATGTTAGAGAAAAAGTTAGTACGATATAACTACTCAGAAAACCCAGAAGGATTAATTAAGTTTCTGCAAGGAAGAAAGTTTCAGTTGAGAACATTTTATGGATGCTTAGCTGGAATAATTCATGCACCAAAAAGAGGCACAAAAAGAACAAGGTAGATTAATGAGAGATTTAAATCATTATGCACAATGGGTGAAGCTAACACCATGAGGGCATTAGCTTTACTCAGGCCACTGAAATAATTTTACAAAGCAACAGTTTCAACCAATTTTCAGTAACCAAACACCGTTAGAAGAAACTGTAGATGCTATAAATTTGAAATAAGGACAAAATGCTGGATATACTCAGCAGGTGAGGCAGCATGTGGAGAGGGAGCATAAATGTTTCAGGTTGATGAACTTTAATTGTTCCAGTTTAAAGTGATTGAGTTGAAATGTTCTCTCTCATTCTCACTTCTAATGCTGCCTGACCCATGTACCTTCAGCATTTTCTTTCTCCATTTCAAAAGAATGACGTATTAACCTTAAGTAAATACAGTCTTAAAGAAACAAAGAAATATTACAAAATACATTTTTAAGTACATTTGTGACAGTTGGAAATACAAACAAGGTTAAGCCAGAAGAAATTAATTGGCAAATTGGTTGGAAAAGTTACTGGTAAATCTGCAGTGTAGCATAGTTACGAAGATATAATTTGAGATTTACAAAATAAAGTACATATCTCTGAAAGGGAAATTTCTGATGACCTAACCATATTTTAAAATAATGATTTAAACTGAAGTTTAAACTTATATTATTGTCAGCCTTGTACAAGTCTGACAGGATTCCAGAGAGCAACAGGAAGTCTAATTAAAAATACTTGCAGTTTATCTCCAGTATTTTAAAAAAAGTATGCTATTTAATAAAATGCGTTTAGATGCAAAAGACAAAGTATGTTGAGTCTGTATCCCTTTCCAATTTGAGATTACCAGCCTCCCTGAGGTGAAGAGTGGTAAATGGAAGAGGGGCAGAAATCCTGCACCTGTATTGAGTACAGAATGAGCAGGGACATCCAAATTAGCTTAACAGGGAACATTTTTGTTCTCCCACCTGGATATAATCGTACAGCTGCAGAACCTGGAGGCATTTAAAAATGTTATCACCAAGGTCCATTGGACATACCCCATCCCACCATGAATGGAAGCCCAAAGCCTGGTGGCTAGTTATTTCATAACACAGGCTATTCAGTCTATCGAGTCTATGCCAGCTCTCAGAACAATCCCACCAGTTCAATTATAACCCTGTAACGACTTCTCTATTACATCCTCCCTCACCTCCTCCCACCAAGGACACAGTTTGCTGCACTGCTACACTATGGGCAATTTACAGTGGCCAACTAACCTATCAACATTTACATCTTTGGGATATGGGAGGAAGTGGAAGCCACAAGGATAAACCTATACATTCATAGGGAGAACATGTAAACTCCACACAGGCAGCACCCAAGGTCAGAATAGAACCTGCTTCCCCCAGGAGCTGTGAGGCAACAGCGCTAACCACTGCGCTTCCAAAACACGCTGGTTCCTGGTTTCAGAATTCTACATCAATGGAAGTGTTTGTAGATTTTACCAAGGACAGAACCTACAGTAAGTTAATGGCCTTTGACAAATGCATTGCTCCCAAGCCTATAAACTGTATTTTATTCCAGATGTACCATCTGACTGGTGCCAGGTGTAGGAGGTTGAAGAATCAACACTATGAACGTTAAAATCATCCATGAATAACAAAGGATTAAAAAACAACTGTTTTGCTCAAGAAAACAAGAGATAAAACAAGTTTAAAAGGAAGAAATTACCAGTGATAACATGAGTGAGCTGGTTAAGGAGAGTCAGTATAGCCTTATGATAGATAAGCAATTCATTCTAAATAATCAAATTGGTTTTTCCTCCCTGTCATTGTGGGGTCAGTTATAGTAGCATCAATGACCATCACTAATATGAATTTTCATCAGGCAAAGTTTCACATTCAAGTATTACATAAAACAAAGTGATAAAAACTAAGTGGTCATTCAGCAAGCATAGGAAATAATTGAAGATTGGCATAGTAACACAGCTAGGAGAGCTGCTGCCACACAGTGCCAGAGACCCAGATGAATTCCAACTGTGGGTGCTCTGAGTTTAGATTCTCTCCCTGTGACCATATGGGTTTCCTCCAAGTGCTATGGTTTCTTCCCACATCCACAAGATGTGCAAGTTTGTAGGTTAATTGGCCACTGTAAATTGCCCCTAGTATGTAGGTGAGTGGTAGAATATGGGAGGAGTTTATCATGAGGGAAAAATACCAAAATAGGGATCAATGTACAATTAGTGTAAATAAATAGACACTTGGTCAGTAAGGGCTCTGGGCTGAAGGACCTCTTTCAATGCTGTCTCTCTCCATGACTCCATGAGAGTGGAAATAAAAGGGCACCCTTCAATTAATGACTACCTAGAATATAAGACCATGGAACAATCTTAGAATTCCAGATAAACCAAATACAGTACATCCACAAAAAAATTACACAAAAGGTTAAAATTAACAGAATATATTATTCTAAAAAATTTCAGAGGGCATTAATACAAATTGCAATAGGGATAGAACTAATATTATAAACAGCTACAAAGTTTAGCAAAATTGGTCCTTCAATTAAGAAAGAATTTTGACAATCTAAACTGAAAGGGTTTCCCTAAAGCTTTGGTGTATCAAAGCATTTTTTTTTCCTAACCCATTTGCTGCATACCACTTTGCCTTAAACCTAACTTCAGCTTGGGATAGCTCATGGCAAAATATCCATTTATTTAGATATAGTATTAGTAGCAAAAACTGCTACATGTTATGATATTATAATGCAGCAGAACCATAGCAGCATTTTTCCCTTTAACCTTCAGGACCTCCACATTAAAAAAGGAAAAGAGGAAATGGAAGAGTTGACACAGCTGCAGAGAGCAAGGTCCAGAGTTTGGACATGCTCTTAATTCAGCTGTGTACAGACAGCATTTTCTGCTTCATTTCAACCATTTAACCAACAGAGCTTACAGACATACTGATAATTCCTCAGTCTATTTGGGTGCTATGCTTAAAATAGCCATTCTGACCTTTAATTTGTCAGGTTATCTAAAAGTACTGCCCAAATGGACTAAGACAAAGTTGTCTTCAGATGTAACACTTGACCCAAGAAAAGCATTGGAATATTCCTTACATGAAAGGCACATAAAATTACAAAGGTGCAGAGTAATACTATAGTGTACATAACTCTCAATACAAGAAAGCATCCCCCATTTACAGTCACCATGTTATTAAGTGCAGTTGTTTATCATCAACACAACATTCAATTCCTGTGCAGTTCTTGAAAATTCCTTTTTCCATTTCTAGCCATGGTTTTGACCATCTTTATATTAATGCAAGTCACCTTGAAATACACAATGAAAAGAAATGTTAAAGGCAAACCCACCTTGTAGAAGAAGCAATTATGCCAGCACACTCCACCGGCAGCTCTTCTCACAATGCAGTTAATAACCGGACTCCAGCCAGTGTTCTCCCAAACTAGATCCCCAGCACGTTCTTCCCCCACAGCAAATTTCCAACTCCACCGATAGCTTCTTGTTTAAGCAACCTCTCCTCCTCTCAAGTAATAGCAAGTTCCTTCACCATAAATGATGGCACCAGAATGACAAAGGTTACTTCGAATTCCTCACACTTCTCTTGATGTCACCAAGATCAATCTCCTACTTTCCAGTAGAAACCTGCATAAAACAAAAGAAAATCTTTATTAAAAATTGATAAATTCTACATTAGGTAAAAGAAAGATGATTCATTCTCAAGTCACATAACCACTTCCTTGTGCACTGTGAAGTATTTTTCCATACTGTTCAATAGTTATTTTTTCAAGTCAAATTTGCATGTATATTTACATACAATTACAAGCCCTGGTGCAATTTTCCAATAACTCAAATCACTTATGCTTTCCTTCCAATTCAGCTCTCTCCTTGAAGTGTTTGCTCACAACAAAATTCTTTTTAAAAAACATACAAATATTAAGAGAGCATCAAGAGAATCCAAAAATCAGGAAGCTGCGCATTAAATTTCCTTCACTACCTGAACCCTAGATTATTTAAAATACCTATGTACTCAGGCCACAAACTTTTTCCCCCAAATTCTCACCACACTCCAAGGTATTTATAAATATAATTTCAAATTTAAGAAAAGCTGTTGAATGACAAAGGTGAGAAAAGGGATGACAAACAGTTCCATTTTTAATGATGATATAACTCAGAGGAATTCAAGGGAAAAAATAACCACAAGCATAATGACGCAAATGAACTAACATTTTGTATGGTGGTGGTGAAGTGAGAAATTTTTCACCAGAATACCAGAGAAATCCCTTCTCTTGTTGACAAGTACCATGGAACCTTTATGAATCACCACAACCACTAAAATAAATTGACAGGGCCCTGGTGTAATCTCTTCCAAAGCCCAATACCTGCCTCTATCAATACTATCTGCATGTCAATCTAGATTATTCATTTAGACCCATTACTTTCCGGATCAAAGATTGAATGCCAATTAAGCTCAACCAGCAATTAAAATAGATATTAGAAATTATTTAAAGAATGAGTCTTTGGATCAAACTATCAACCAATGTAAAGGAGTAAAAGGCATTAATGATACTTAAAATAAAAATTAATGCTAGGAAGGGCAAGGTGGAATCTCAGCAGGATAAGCCTCAATGGGTCACATGGGTTTAAAAGGATTAGAGGAAGTTGATCGGATTTTTTCCCCCACTTAGAGGGCGGTGGTGGTGGTGATCTGAACAGAGTCTTAAAAGAATGGTAGAGGCAGAATTCTGTTCGGCTTTTGCAAGTTCTTGTTGAGCATTTAATGTGGCATAACCTACAAATTTATGCAACAAGACCCAAGTAGGTTTAGACTTAATAGCCTTCTTAACAAAGGACAAAGTGAACTGCATAACTATGCCGTAAATTTCTCCGATTGGGATGGAAAAAACAGGTGAACGATTACAATGTTACCTACTAGCATTTCAGACAGGGCTGCACTGATTAAAGTTGTTTACAGCATTTATAACTGGGAACACTAAAAAGATCTTAAGCATGGGAATTATGTATAGCCAATTTGCTTACATTATCCTAGAATACCAGTATTCACTAAATGATAGTTTCATATGGTGCTTTTAATGGAATACAAGAAATTCTCAACTAAGCTGGCAACGACTGTATTGACTGCGCATGTGCCAAAACATCAAAACACCTTCTGCAAATTGTGACTATTTATTAATTTGAGAAATCCAGCCTTCTTAATAAATCAACTGCCACATTAAAAAAATGCATGCAACAAAAGTAATTCACGCTGTAGGAGAAAATTTTGACAGCAATCAAGCTTCATTAATGTGCCAAATAATCTTCCAATTTCATCAAATGCAGAAAAATAAATTTATGAAGAATAAGGTAACCATCTTCTCGACTAAAATGCAGTATTATATTTTCTAACAACCTAAAACAATCCAGATGCATTAGTTTTCATCTTCGCAAACTAATAATTTGCGGAAACTCAAATATCTTAATTTTTTAATCAGCTTCTATGCTTAATAGTATAGCTTTTTTAAAAAAATGTCTTCCCAACTGAATGGAACTATAAGCAGTAAATAGTCCTCACTTACAGCAAAAAGGACACATCTCTAGTGTCAGTGGGACACAGTTGAAATACTCCCAACAGAGAAATCAACTGCTGAATTTCAGCCATATCCTCTGCACACCAGTAAGTGCATATAATGGGCCCGAATCTGTCCCACACTCACTGACCTCCTACCCAAGAATACCAGCCACAGAGCATTGGCCATTACCAAACAGCATACAGCAATACGGATGCCTTTGACCAACGCTTTACGGTGTTTCTAAAGCAGTTGTCACTGGTCAGCTACAAAAACAATGAGAGACTTGGGTTGCAGAGGTTTCCTGAGGTAGATTGCCAACATTATCTATTATATGTATTATTTTGAACAATTCAAGCCGGGGACAGAGGCACACAAATAATATTGGAAGATCTGGCTCATGAAAATCCAACTTTGCAAATTCTCTCTGATTCTGCTCTCAGATATAATTACTCTCTTCACCTGGAAGCCATGCAGAGATGACCCACAAAAAAGCCAATGCCTTCTCCAAACTCTCCTTCAGGCAAGATCAAACATTACGAACTCCACACCATCTCTCATTTGTATGCACCACCTTTAAAGCTGCCAATGGTTTCCTCATTGATTAGGAGATCAGCTCCCACCCACTCTACCCGGACTGCATTCAAACAAACATTTGTCACACTTGCTGGTAACAACTTGTATCACCTGCACTGATCTTTCATACTCTTACTCTTTTCAAATCAATTCCCAAGGGTTGACAAGCCTAAAGATTTCACATTACAATTTAGGGGAAATTATTCACTTCTGATTTACAGAAAATTCAGTTTACGACCATTTCTCAGGAATGGAACCCTTATGTAATCTGGGATCTTCCGCATTCTAAACCTTACCAAATAGTTATCATAAAACAGTGATTGCAAACCAAAAGCTGATAAATTACACAGTTCTACTCAAAAACGTCATTTATGAAGCTTTTATAACTTATACATTAAGGACTGAGAAATTTATACACTTTATCTGATTATATCAACAACACAATTACTTTTGCTTGACAGAAATCCGAGCTCCATGTCATAACAAAAAGACTGCTGCAGATCTTCCATTCAGAACTCACTACAAAAGGTGTTGCAAAAATGTAACCCTCAAAAACAGAATATCAAGAGATTTGAATGGGATTACCCAGATTCACCAGTGGAAATATTAAATGTTACCTTAAACAATGGTGCAGACATTGAACAGTCAAAAATTTGGAAGATTAAGAAACCAACATTATAGATCTGAATCAGCAATGCTAAGGTCACTGATGCAATTTAACTTTCATTCTTCAGCCTATTCCAACTATGCATAAATTACCAAACCTTAAACTGCAGAAGAGAACGCTATCAATTTTCAATTAACATTAATTGTAAATCTCTGGTCAGTTAGCAAATTAGCACAATGACCTCTAGTTAACCAAGCGTTTCATAACATTTCACTAATTTTTAACAAAGCTTCTGAGAATGGTGACAAAGATAAATGTTTTTGCACAAATTTGCATGCAGCTTTGAACGTAAACAAGGTTATCAATAACTCCCACCCAGTTCCTCCTCAATCAGGTCATCAGCATAGTTTGTACAAAAATACTACATTAAACAAAATGCAAGGAGAAGCTGGAATAAACGTGAAGTAACTCCATCTTCAAGTTAGTATGTACCTTGCTTCTGAGTGTTTATACAGCAAGGTTGAGAGTTGCAAGGAATTCTTTTAGTGTTCCTTTACAAGAGTTTTCTTTGGTGCAGTATTCTGCAATTTCCTTGTATAATGCACAACAAAAGTGATAGGGGACCAAGTTGATATCATAATCAAACACCATACCACTTGTGCTTTCAATACAATTATCAGCAAGAACACAACTATGAATGCAAATCAAATAACAAGTGTAAAAAAAGTTGTTATAATAGTAGAGCTGAAAACGGATTCCTAAAAATTCACGACAATAAAAGGCTGTTTGGTGGCTGTACTTGAATCCTGCACATCAGAAAAATCAGTTGATTTATATCTGCAATTTCCTCCCTCCCACTGATTAACAAAAAACAATGTAGTATACATGAATAAAATATTGACTGTTTGCTCCTGTGGGAATACAGAACTAATTTTACACAAGACCAGAAGATATTTTCCAGCAAAGTGGTAAATTATTTTTCAAAAAGTACATACTTTCTCTAAGCAATTTAACCATCCTTAACCATTCTGAAACAAAGACAGTATAAAAGCAAGCCCTAGTCCTATATACATGAATTAAATCAAATTAGACTTACCAAATACTTTGTAATATTTCACAATGAAACAGACTTTCAGTTGTACTTAATAAACAAAAATATGTAAATGCTGAACCATGATTTCTATTTGGAATTCATAAAGACTTTTCAGTTCCTCCTCAACAATAAGAACACTGACAATAAATTCCCATGATCAATCATCAGGAACCAACAGAAATCAATATTGGTACCATTTAAAAACACGAAGAAGTCAAGTGAGATAAATAAGTTTCCACTCCAGCCTATTTCATAGGAAGTTTTAACCAATCTTAGATAAAGTTCCCTGTGCTCCAAACCGCAGGTACCAAGCATAAATTGACTATAAACAGTTTGGACCTGCTGTAATAGCCCATATCAAAATATCCTTAATGGCTTTAACCTGTTACTGAAAGCCTCAAGCAATCACCTTTGTACAGACAATAGAGCACAGGTAATTTTCCCCCTTTCAACAATTTGCTCAAAAGCCACAATGAACTTACAAACCATCTTCTTAGGCTGCCCCAATATCCAAGAAAGTTGTCCAGAATATTTCACATAAGATAGTCAAAAGATTTGGAATATAGAGCTTAAGTACAGCTTAAAATTTGAGAAGCTCCTTTTAAATAAAGTGGCACAGCAAAGCTCTGCTGACAATGTACAAATGAACTCCGCCAGATCATTGATGTCATAAGTGGCCCAATAACCCACAACAAACAACTAGCACATTATTGTACTGATAGTTCCACTACAGATCCCCAATGGTACAGGGAAGATTCCCTTAGAGAATTTCTAACATGTGTAATTATAGTCTACATACTATAAGAGACTGTATTCAGTTTTCCCCAAATGCAAACCCAAGTACAAGCTCACAAAAAATGCCTTATATACTATAGAAAACCAACATGTAACCACAATCCATATACTAAGATTATTTCCACAATCTAAGATGTGTTCAAAACAGAACTTGAAATGCTAATTTAAACCTTGTAAGGATAAAATCCAACCATTAAAATTCCTAAGGCTGGAAACTAAAGCTATACACCAGTCCCCTCTGACAAACTATAATGAAGTTTCTATTTCAATCCAAGTGGAAAACATATCAAAAGTTAATGTTCTCATTGTAATTCAAACTCTTCTAGCAAATATGTTGAGTGTTGAACTGACTTTAATATATTGCTAACAACATAGGTAAGTACGCACTGGCTTTGACTTGGTATACCTAAATTTACTTAATCATTAACATAATGATCTAATAAATAAAATCAGTATAATAATTTGGTAGATTAATATTCAAATATTCATATTTTGATTTATTCAGAGAAAGCATCCTCCACCTTAAAAATTTTAACTTCGTCCAACTGGCTTAGTGAGTTAAATCTATAACTATGTAAATGAACACTTCCATTTCAAAATAGATCTGCAGGTGTAATTCTGTTTTGCTCAATAAGTATTTTGTTCATGCATAAGATGCCACATGCAGTTGAAATAATAAGCAGCTTGAGGTTAAATATGGCTCCGAAATCCTGAGGGATTCAGTTCAGAGTTGAAAAACACCAGATCAAAAGCTGTTGCTATAACACAGGCCAAAAGTCTGGTTAAATTCTACATTCACATTCCAACAGCCAACCTTCCAATCTCCAAAAGGAACTTGGATTAAAAAAAACCTAAAATGCAGTACAACCTTCAATAATAAACAAAAAAGAACTGATTTTAATACTGTATTTCGTACTAAACTGCATTGGGGAAAAATGCCTGCAGGCACTATGGCCTACAATCTCCATTTGTTCTGATAATGTACTAATGGTGTAGAAATCAGCTTCTCAATTTTCACCTATTTAAAAAGAATCAAACTGCCTCAACAGCTCATCTCAACTGAAATACTGACCCAGACAGGGACTGTTACCTTCATAACAGGGTAAACACTAATGATAATTTTCCAAAGGCACCACTGCTGCCATTGTATTGTAAGTGCATTGCAAAATTATTACATATTAAATTAATGCAACATCAGAAGTGTTAACTTGCTCAGCTTACTAGATACATTTTTTGATAGAAACTTGCACTCCGCAGGCATGCGTACAACTTAGTTGCTTCCCAAGACATTGTACAGATTCATCATCTCAACTGTGATCCTTCAATTTGCAGTTATTCATCTAGAAGCACTCAAGCAGCACTCTCCCCTC
>JARFYF010000053.1:30004047-30016256 GCA_030265395.1 Rhina ancylostomus | reverse complement strand
CAAAGACGTACGGGTTAGGAAGTTGTGGGCATGCTACGTTGGCGCCAGAAGCGTGGTGACACTTGCGGGCTGTTCCCAGAACACACTACGCAAAAGATGCATTTCACTGTGTGTTTCGATGTACCTGTGACTAATGAAGATATTTTATTCAGGACAATTTTCCACATGGTTGGGTAGATGCTGGTTTCATAACTGCACTTCAACAGCATGGCTGGAGATGAAGTAGCTCTGGAGCACAATGGATACAGAGTTTTCAGCTGCCAGATCTGTTTGGAGTGTCTCCCATTTAACACAACATGATGGAGGTGTCATTGGTGTGAGGACGATATATTGTCTCCACAAAAGCTGTGCAGCAGTCACTTTAACCAATTCTGTCATGGACAGATATAGCTGCCACTGTTACATTGGTAAGGACAAAGTCAATTAGGCTCATCCCTCGTGCTGGTTCCCTCACTACATGCCACAGCCTGGCAGCTACGTACTGGTGCCACCAACCCACCCTCGGTGATGGATGTTGAACTCCAGCCCACCCTCAGGGATGGACGTTGAACTCCAGCCTACCCTCAGGGATGGATATTGAACTCCAGCCTACCCTCAGGGATGGATGTTGAACTCCAGCCCACCCTCGGTCATGGACATTGAACTCCAGCCTACCCTCAGTGATGGACATTGAACTCCAGCCTACCCTCAGTGATGGATGTTGAACTCCAGCCTACCCTCAGGGATGGATGTTGAACTTCAGCCCACCCTTGGTGATGGACGTTGAACTCCATCACCAAGATACTTTCTGTGCCCTGGTTATTTTCAGTGCTTCTTCTGAATGTTATTCATCAGCTGACTGAGGATGTCAGGTGAAAATCAGGAATAGGTTTCCTTGTCCATGTTTACCCTGATGCCAGAGGACTTTGTGAAGCCTGACTACTCCCTCCATCTCCCTACCACTGTACTGTCCCCTCTGCTGTGTCTGTTCTGCGAGATGAGAGAACACACACAGGCTTTATGAAGGAGGTGTCTATTATGTTGTCTGCAAGTAAGATTCTGGTGAACATGACTATGTCAGATTGTTGTTAGCTGAGTATATGGACAGTTCTTCGAATTTAAATACCAGTCCCAGATGTTTGTATGCAGGACTTTGCAAGGGTGGAAGCTACTTTGCTGTGTCTGAATTTGCACCTAGGTCGATGCCAGATGATCTTTTTAGTTTTATTCAACATTACTTCTCGCCCTGCCTTGTGTCAAATACTCCATTTCACACTTCTCTGTACTAAAGTCCATTTATCATTTGTCCACCCATTCTGGTCACTTATCTATGTCCTGCTGCAATCATTCATAGTGTCATCATTCTATGCCACCACACCTCCAAGTTAGATATTGCTAGTTTTGAAATTTTACTTTGAATTCTAAAATGCTAGTCATTTACACATTTTCAAAAAACAGTCATAGCATTGGACCTTGTGGGATAATTGACCTCCTCCTGTCTGAGAAATGGCCACAACAATGACTCACTACTTTCTGTCCTTCAGCCAATACTTATGCAAGTTGACACCAACTGACCTATTGCATGAACCTTAACTTTTATAACTATCCTCTCAGGGGGTGCTTTGTCATAAATGTTGTTAAAATCCACATGGACAACATTCACTACATTCCTTACATCAACCTTCTCTGTTACTTCATCAGAAAGGTCAGATTCCCTTTACTCTGCCACCAAGGAGGGAACACACAGTATGAGACTCATGATGACTCCCACAGAAATGCCCATTCTCCTTCCTAATTTTGGACTGTTCCATAATAATTGCTATGCATTTTGCTCCCTGATGTACAATTCCTTGCCCTTCAGTGCCATAGTCTTGACTGCACTCTTCAAGTTGTTGTCACTCTGAGCAGTATCCAATGCTGAGCATCAGTTTAAGAGCGCCGCACACCCTGACGACTCCCACACTTGCTACCTCTTCCTACTCTTCCCGATGGTCAACAATTTATTATACGGAACTCTGTCTCCAAGTGGGGTGATGCTCCACAATGAATGCCAGCTGCCCTTCCAGCTGGGAAATCCTGAGCTCAAGCTCAAGCACATAACGACATCTCCTACACACACTGTTTTCCCCTGGAACACACTCAGAGTTCCCAAACGACACAGGAATTGTAAACAACAGGTCTCAGCTTCCTGTCCTTGACGTAAGATGAAAATCCTCCCATCCCTCTTTGGGAATCGTAAACTATTAAACTATTTTAATTCATGTCTCTAAACCTCAGCTATAAGGTTTCCCTCTCTCCCACTTTCTCCTGGACTGCTCCTCCTTTTATGAAATGTCACATCAGTACCTCTGCCTTCACTGCTTCAAATTCCCCCACACGACAAACACCATGGGTTGTGCTCAATAGAAGCCATACTCCTCAGGAGTGGCCTCTGTACTTAGTAGTGTTGGTGAAGTTTTACTCTGGGGAGTAGGAGGGGGAAGAAAGGTGCCAGGAGAAATGAAAAGCTTGCTGAAACATGAGGAGTTGAAATCCAAGATACCCAGATGTGTGCAATATCTACATTAAGGTAAGGCAATTTTTCAGCCATGCAGCATATATTTCTTTGGAGTTGGGCAGAGGAATTTCGAGGTCATAGATTCAATGATGTCAAATGAAAAACATTATCTTCAAATTCAAAAACACTGCAGATGCTGGAAATCTAAAAGAAAACAACAGAAAATGCTGGAAATACTTAGCAGGTCAGGCTGCATCTGTGGGAAGAAAAACAGAGTAAATATTTCACGCTGAATGCCCTTCCTCAGAACAGAACACGTTCTGACAAAGGATTTTCAACCACTAACGCTAAATGTTTCTCTTCCCTCAGATGCAGCCTGACTTGCTGAATATTTCCAGTATTTGCTGTTTTTATTTTAGATCTTCAAATTCAAGATCAGATGAACGAATAGCATTTCCTTTCCTTCTTCATCTCTTCTGAAGGAGATCGATTCCTGTTGAAAACAGTTCTATGGACCCTCCACCATTTTGGAGCAGGTGAAGTCAGCTTCACTATTGACCACCAGCAGATTGTTTGTCTGTAATGGCTGTCGCAGGTAAATCTAATCTCGTGCTCATCCATCCTCTACATCCACAATTTTCAGCAGCAGTCACCAAATAGCAATCAGCAGGAAGACCTTTGCCCAATACCTTTCCTATCTCTGGATCCTGAGATCAAAAACTGGGAGCAACCTAAGCTCTGACTGAATTGTACATTCAATGGCTAAACCCACAGATTTATAAGAAGGCCTTATTGTGTTTGATTTTTTTGGTAACTAATTTAGCACTTGTAGATGTAAAGATAAATTAAGTCCACCTCAATAGTTTTCTTTGTCCACTATCATCAGGACCTGTTTTAGCATTGGTAATGGAAACTATTTAAATGTTTATTCAGAGCAGAAGCTTTGCTGCTTTACGTGATGAACTATAGCATTTAGAATTTTTGATTTAATGTAGTTTCCACATGGCATGGAATTGTTAACAAAGCAGTAAATTACATTTGGAGAAACTGGGTGACATAGACCAACAGAAACCATAGTTTCAGTGATAGAGTTAAATCAATCCCAAAAGAGACTGAAAATCACACCCCTAAATGGACTTTGAATATAATTTAGTGTAGAAGTTTGGTCAATTTTAAAACAGTTCATTTTGAGACAAATCCAGAGTCAGGATTATCCACTATCCCAGCAAAAAGCAAGGGAACCTTACGCCAGCATCAGTACGTACCAGATTTTATTGTTGATTTACAAGATGATTTGTTTTTGTATAAAGTCTCTGCTTCTCCATTGAAGACAACAACAAAAAATCTGCTTGTTGTTATCTGTGGTACTTTTGGACTCTGCACATATGATTACAGATTTTAACCTACGCATTTCAAATTTTATTTTAGAATAATAGAACAGTACAGTGCAGGAACAGGCTCTTTGGCCCTAGGAGCCTGTGGCCATAATACCAGTCTAAGTAATTCTATCTGCCTGAACATGGTCTATATCCTTCTATTCCCTGCCTGTCCCTGTGTCTGTCTAAATGCCTCTTATATGTTGCTGTTGTATATTCTGCTACCACCTCCCCTGGCAATGTGTTCCAGGCACCTACCATTGCCTCACATACTCGCCCATCTCCACTTGAAGACTTTGTTTCCTGAATTTTGCTTTAGGTAATGACAATGCAGAAAAAAGTGCCTCTACAGTGAGAACATGAATGTGCCTGTGACCATTTCCTCTGGACATTATTTATAGTGAAGCTGTAAATATGTTCTTTCAGCAGCCATTCACAATTTCGCTAGAAATAATGAACACAGGAAAACTGTCAGTATTTGCACATAAATGAAGATGTTGTCACATGCAGTCTGCTAATCTTGATCAACTTGATGAAATGTGCGAACTTCTAAATATCTAATTTCCTCATTATTTTATGGATCATTTTCTAACTGAGACCCTATCTTACAAAGTGTTAATTTTGCCATTTTAATCAGTTTTAGCAGCAGAGTCAGGAAACAAATTTCGTGGTGGGTGTTAAAAGCCACCCACAAATTTCGGGCAGTATTCTGCAGGTTCATTCATACCTTGTCACAGTTGCATCATCTTCTTTTGTGTCCTTTCCATGTTTGTAAGTCAATTTGTACCTGAGAGGGCTTTGAAGGCAGTGAATAAGTATTCTTTCTGCTGGTATGAGGCCCCCGCTATTTTGAGATCTGAGTTTAATTTGCTTGCCACCAATGAATTATAGCAGCCAAGAGGCTAGCCCCACAATTGTGGGAGGGCAGAAGCAGACCAGGTTTCAGACTGATCCAGATAGCATCTCAGGCCTGGAGAGAACATGAGCACATAATATAAGAAATAGTGCATGATTAGGCTATGTAGTTCCTCGAGCCTGGTATCCAATAAGATTATGGCTGATCTAATCTTAGCTTTAACTTTATCTTTCTGCCTGGTCCCTTAACGCTTATCATCCAAACTTCTGGCTCCCTCAGCTTTAACTATTTATTCAATGACCCCATCTCCACACCTCACTGTGGCAGGGAATTGCCAAGATACACTACCCCCTGTGAGATGAAATTCCTTCTCATCTCTGTCTTAAATAGGGACACTTTATTCTGTAAATTTGCTTCCTCATTCTAGATTCCCACACAAGTGGAAACATCCTCTCAGCACTTACCTGGTCAAGTCACCTCAGAATCTGCTGTGTTTCAGTAGGATCACCTTTCACTCTTCTAAATTCTATCAAGTAGATAACCAATCTCCTCAACCTTTCCTCATAAGAAAGCTCCTTGTTCTCTAATCAACACAAGAATCTTCTGAGAACTGCCTCCAGAGATAGTATATCCCTCCTTACAAATGGAGACCAAAACAGCTCGCCATATTCCAAGTGTCCATAGAGACTTACACTCCATTCCCCTTACATTAGGGTCAAAGTTGCATTTGCCCTTCCAATTACTTGCATGTATCTGCGCCTAATTTTTGACAACTCACTCAACCTTCCGCCATGTGCCTTTGAGGACTCTTCACCACTTCCTTTCCCACCTTTCTCTGTATTGTAAACAAGTTTGGCTACAATAAGCTAAGCTGTCTACACGGACTGTTAAGAAGTTGAGGGCACAGCACTAATCCCCGGGGGTGCTTCATTAGTTATAACCGCCAAACTGAAAATGACCCGTTTTCCTAATAATGTTTTCTGTCAGTTCGCCAGTCCACTACACTATGAAATTTTATCTTGTGCAGTAACCTTTTATATGGCACCTAATCAAATGTATTTTGGAAATACAAATACCCTTCATCTATTGCTTGTCCTTTAATCACCCTGCTAGACATATCCTCAAAAAAACACACATGAATTTGTTGAACAAAATTTCCCTTTCATAAAACCATATTGACTCTGCCTGATTGTACTATAATTTTCTAACTGTTCTGCTACTACTTTCTTAATAATGGATTCCAGCATTTTCTCAATGACAGATGTTAGGCTAATGGATCTATAACTTCTTGCTTTATTTCCCTCTCCTATCTTAAATACGGGCCATGTTTTCCCATCTACTGGGATCTTTGCAGAATCTGGGAATTTTGGAAGATCACAGACAATGCATCAACTCTCAGTACAATCACTTTTTTTAAGAGCCTAGCACGCAGAACATTGGGCCAGAGGGACTTGTCAGACCTCAGTTTGCTGAGCACATTTTCTATAGTAATAGTGATTGCTTTAAGTCCCTCCCACTCTTTTGTCCTCCAGTTTCCTACTATTGCAATGCTTTTCATCTCTTCTACTGTGAAGACAGAGAGAAGATATTTGTTAAAATTCTCAGACCATTATTCATCCTCCATTATTAATTCCTCAGCCTCGTCCTCTCAGGAGCCACATTAGCACTCTTCAATTTTGTGTAAATCCCTACTGTCAGTTTTTAAATCTCCTGCTGGTTTACTCTCATTATCTAGTCTTTTCCACATTAATAGCTCTTTAACCATCCTCTGCTGATTTCTGAAGTTCTCTTAGTCTTCTGGTCCATCATTGAACTTTGCAACATCGTATGCCTTTTTGTCAATATGTTCATATCTTTAACTTCCTTAATTAGCCACAAATGGACCATCTTTCTCTGAGATAATTAATACCTACATTGAGAATTAAATATTTTCTTTAATGTTTGCCACTGTTATCTGTCATCTTACCTTTTAATCTATTTTCCCATGCACTTTGGCCACCTCTGTCTTCATTCTTTTGTAAATGCCTTTATTTAGGTTTGGGACACTTGTTTCACACCCATGTTTCTCATTCTCAAACTGAATGTGGAACTCCACCATGTTAGGATTACTTGATCCCATGGATCCTTCACTATGTGATCATTAATTAAATCTGTCTCCCCAAAATAGCTTGTTACCTGGTTGGTTCCACAACTCATTGTTCCAAGAAGCTGTCCTGGGTACACTCTGTGAACTTGTTCTCAAAACTACTTTTGCCTATTTGATTTGCCCATTCAACAGGAAGACAAGAGTCACAAGTGATTGTTGCAGAACCTTTCTTCCAACCCTTCATTATTTAAGAGTCATAAACTCATGCAGCACAGAAATGGGCCCTCCAGCCCATCCTCTCAATGCTGACCATTACATCTATCCTCACTAACCCCATTTGCCTGCAATGGGACCGTATCCCTCTACTCCTTTCCTATCCAAGTACATGTCCAAGTGCCTTTTAAATGTTGTAACTGTATTTGCCTCCACCTCTTCCTCTGCCAGCTTGCTCTATACAACCACTACCCTCTGTGTTTAAAAACGTTCCCCCCAAATCTTCTCTAAATTTCCTCCTTTTCGTCTTAAACCTAAGCCCTGTAGTTTTAAACCTCCACACTAGGAAAAAGATTTGGACTATTTACCAAATCAATTTAATCCATCACAATTTAATAAAGCTCTATAAGGCCACCCCTCAGCCTCCTAAGTTCCAATGAAAATACACCCAACCTATCCAATCGCTCCTTATAACTACAGCCCTCCATTCCAGGCAACATCCTGGTGAATATCTTCTGCACTCTTTCTAATATTACCACATCCTTCTTCTGGTGTGGTGACCAGAACTATGCAGAATAGTCCAACTGCAACCTAACCATGGTTTTGTACATCTGCAACATGACATCCCAACCCTCATATACTCATTCCCTCGGCCTATGAAGGCAAGCATGCAAAATGCCTTCTTCACTACCCTATCTATCTGTGTCACCATTTTCAAGGAACTATGAACTTACACCCCAACACTCCTGAGGTCCCTGCCATTTACTGTTTATGTCCTGTTAGTATTCAACATCCCAAAATGCATTACCTGACACGTCTGGATTAAATTCCATCTGCCACTGTTCCACCCAGCTAATCTTTGTCCCACTGTATCCTTTCACAACCTTCTTTGCTATCTACTACTCCACTAATTTTTGTGTAATCAGCAAACTTACTAATTAGTCCACCTGCATTCTCATCCAATTTATTTCTACATATGACAAACAACAGTAGTTCTGGCACCAATCCTTGAGGTACACCACTGGTTACAGACTTCCAGTTGGAGAAACATCCTTTGACAACTACCCTCTGCCTCCTATCACCAAGCTAATTTTGGATCCAGTTTGCCAATACACCATGGATCCCATGTGCCCTAACCTTCTGGACCAGCCTATCAAGTGTGACATTGTCAAAAGCCTTGCTAAAGCCAATATAAACCATGTTTACTGCCCTGCCTTCATCAATTTTCTGAGTTACCTCTTCAAAAACTCCACCAGATTTGTCGGAAAGGATTTCCCCTGCATATAACCATGTTAACTCCTAATCAGTCCCTGCTTTTCCAAGTGACCATAAATCCAATTCCTTAGAATTTTTTTCCAACAATTTCCCTGCTATTGATTTAAGGATCACAGGCCTGCAGTTCTCTGGCTTTTTCCAACTGCCCTTTTTGACTAAGGAAGCAACATCAGCTATCCTCCAGTCTTCTGGTACCTGACTCTAGCTACAGATGATGCAAAAATCTCTGTTAGGGACCCAGAAATCTCCTCCCTTGCTCCTCATATCATTCTGGCAGAGATCCTGTTAGGCCCTGAAGATTTATCCACCTTAATATGTGCCAATATCTCTAACACTTTCTGACAGACATTTTCCAGAATATCAGCATATCCCTTCCTTAACTCTCCATCCCCCACATCTTTTCCCTGGTGAATACAAATTAGAAATATTCATTTAGGATCCCACTGGTATCCCTGGCTATGCAGATACATTTCCCTTTTGGTCCCTGATGGGACCTTCTGTTTTCCTAATGCTTCTAATGCACTTGTAAAAGGTTCTGGGATTCTCCTTAGTCCTTCTTGCCAAGGTCTTTGTGCTCTCCCAATTTTTTCTTGTCTACTGCATTCCCTATAAACCTCATAGAACTCACTCAATACCAAATGCTTATACCTGACATATGCTTCCTTCCTTTCCCTGATCAAACCTTTGTTATCCTTCATTAACCAGGGTTCCCTGAACTTACCAACTTTGCTTTACACCCTTATAGGGATATCTACTTTCACCAGGCCCTGCTTTATACTGTTGAAATCAGTCCTCTCCCCATTTAAGACCTTAACTCTAAGACCTGCCTTATCTCCCTCCATGACTACCTTGAAACTTACCAAACTATAGTCACTATGTCCTTCACAGACACCTCCACCACTTGCCCATCCTCATTCCCTAGGATAAGGTCGAGTACAGCCCCCTCCCCAGTATGACTTTCTACACACTGCTTTGAAATCCTGTCAATTGCATTTTATGAATTCCACCCCATCTAAGCACCTCGCAAGAAGGCAATCTCTGTTGTTTGTATACCCTACTGTAATTTGCCTACATATCTGTACATCTACTTCCTGCTGACTGTTGTATAATGCTGTCAAAGTGATTACTGCTTTCTTATTTCTAAGTTCTACCCATGCCGCCTCATTAGCCGATCGGTCTGGGACATCCTACCTGAGTACTGCCATAATGGCCTCCCTGATCAGCAGTTCAACACCCACTCCTCTCTTGTAACCCCTCTGTCGTTCCCAAAACTTCTATCCCCTGGAACAATGTGCTCCAGGTCCCACTCTTCCCACAACCATGCTTCCATGATGGCAACAATATCATAACCCATGTGCAGATCCACATACTCAATTCCTCCGTCTTACCAGCGAGGCTTCTTGCATTAAAATAAATGCAGCTAAGCCCACCAGTCCTCTCTTGCTTCCCCATCTCTGTCTCCTCTTCCCAATGGACTTGCCTGTACTATTTTCTACGTATAATTCTGACTCCCCGCCTGCTGCCTCGTCATTCTGTGTCCCATGCTTCATCCCACTAGTTTAAACCCTCCTAAGTAACACTAACCAACCTCCATGCAAGGATATTGATTTCCCTTCAGTTTCGGTGAAACCTGTTCATCATGTACACGTCATCCCTGCCCCAGAAAAGATATCAATGATCCAAATACCTGAAGCCCTCCCCACTGCACCAGCTCCTCAGCCACATCTGTACTAACTTCCTACTCCGATACTCATTAGCATGTGACACAAGGAGTAATCCCAAGAATACAACCCTAGAGGTCCTGCTTTTCAACTTTTGACCTGACTCCCTAAATTCTCTTTGCAGGACCTTGTCTCTCTTCTTACTAATGTCACCAGAACCAATGTGGACTATGACCATTGGCTGCTTGCCCTCTCCTTTCAGAATGTTCTGCACCCGCTCTGAGACATCCTTGACCCTGGCACCAGGAAGGCAACACACTATCCTGGAGTCTCGCTCGTGGCCAGAAAAACACATCTGTCCCCTGACTACTGAATCACCTAACACTGCTGTTTGTCTAGACTTTGACCTTCCCTGCTGTACAACAATGCCGGTTGTGGTGCTACTGTCCTGGTCCAACCAGGTAGATGCCACAGCTCTCCAGCGGCTCTACTTCCTCAGGAGGCTAAAGAAATTTGGCACATCCCCACCATCCCTCACCAATTTTTATCAATGTCCTATAGAAAGCATCCTATCAGGATGCATCACGGCTTGGTATGGCAACTGCCCTATCCATGACGACAAGAAACACAGAGATTTGTGAACATAGATTAGCACATCACGGAAACCTGCCTCCCCTTCATGTCTATACTTCTCGCTGCTCAGTAAAGCAGCCATCATAACCAAAGACCCACCCAGGACATTCTCTCTTCTCCCTTCTCCCATCAGGCAGAAGATACAGGAGCCTGAGGGCACATACCACCAGGCTTCAGGACGGCTTCTATCCTGCTGTTATAAGACTATTGAACGATCCCCTAGTACGATAAGATGGCCTCACAATCTACCTCATTGTGGCCTTGCACCTTATTGTCTGCCTGCACTGCACTTTCTCTGTTACACTTTATTCTGCATTCTGTTATTGTTTTCCTTTGTACTACCTCAATGCAATGTAATGAAATGATCTGTATGGATGGCATGCACAACAATGTTTTTCACTGTACTTTGGTACATGTGACAATAATAAACCAATCTAGCAATTTACTGATCTGGCAGCTGCTGCTATCCCCTCAGAGGCCATCCCCTCCAACAGTATCCAAATGGTATACAGTCTGAGAGGGGAATAGCCACAGGGAAGTCCTGAACTGCCTACCTGATCCTCTTGACAGTCACCTACCTACTATCTGGCTGAACATTCAGTGTGACCACTTCCCTGAAGCCCCTATCACTTTCTGTATGTTCCTCAGTGAGTGTAACTGCCGCTCCAACTGATCTGTGCAGTCTGAGTGGAGAAGCAGCTGGACACACCTCCTGCGAATGTAGTCGTCGGGGACACTTGATCTCTACCTGATCTCCTACACTTCACAGGAGGGGCATACTACTCTGCTGTCTGCCATTTCTACCCCTCAAGTTACCACTGGACTTAAAAGAAAAGACCTTCTTGATTTATATTCAGTCCTATATTACAGGCAGTATCAGGAATGGGCAATAATTCTGAAAATAAATATAAAATATGACCACTCCCAGCAGTACCTTGTTTCCATAGCTACTATTTATTTCCACCCCAACTGATTCTACTTTCTGATCTTCTGTGCGAAGATCATTTCTCACCTCTGTATTGAGTTTTTGTTAACAGAGCCACCCCACTTCCTTTTCCTTTCTGCCTATCTTTTTAAAATGTCAAGAGCCTCAGAATTCAGCTCTCAGCCTCGCTCACCTTTTCTTTGTATCCAGCATTTATTGCCCATTCCTAATTGCCCTTGAGAAATTGGTGAGCCACCTTCTTGAAGCGCTGTGGCCCTCTGGTCAGGGACTCCAACAACAGTACTCTTGGGCAGTGAGCTCTCCGGGATTTAGACACAGTGATAATGAAGGACAGGGTGATTCTCACTCAGAGGACCAGACAGGCCTTCGAGATCAGTGTGGGGAAGCTACCTTTGTCTTTCTTGGTGGCAGAGGTCGTGGGTTTGGAGGTGATGTCAGATCAGCCAAGGCAAGTAACTGCAGTGCGTTTTGTAGATGGTATGCACTGTCGGTATTGTTCACTAATGATGGGTGGAATGAATGTTCATGATATTGGATGGTAGCATAGCTGTTAGCATAACACTATTACAGCACCAGCAACCTGGATTCAATTCCCGCTGCTGCCTGTAAGGAGTTTGTACGTTCTCCCCGTGTCTGCATGGGTTTCCCCCGGGTGCTCCGGTTTCCTCCCATGTTCCAAAGACATAC
>JARFYF010000053.1:29857311-29870626 GCA_030265395.1 Rhina ancylostomus | reverse complement strand
CAATGGCGATACCCATGGGCTGTCTGAGCGCCTGATGATTCCCAATTCCTCCATTTTGCAGAACGCCTCCTTGGCGAGGCAGAGCTTGTCGGGCGGGAGCCTACGGGCCCGGGCGTGCAGCAGCAGCCCCTGCGTGGGGATGTGGTGTTGCACACCGTGCTTGGGGTTGGTGGTGGAGAACTGTGGGGTCACGATGGTGGGGAAATCCGCAAGTACCTTGGTGAACTCGTTGCTGGAGAGAGTGACAGTGTCCAAGTGGAGGGCTGGTACGCAGGTGTCTTCGAGTTGGAACATTTGAAACGTCTCCGCGCGGACCAGTTGCTGGCCCTTCAGGTCAACCAGGAGGCAGCTGGCCCGTAGGAAGTCTGCCCCTAGCAGTGGTCACGAAGCCACCACTACCATGAAGGTCCAGGTGAAAGAACTGGATCCGAAATGCAGTGGGATGGTACGCGTGCCGTAGGTCCGGATGGTCGTGCTGTTCACAGCTGAGAGGTCGGGTTCCCGGGGCGGCGTTGCGAGTGTCCATGTTAGAGGGGGGATGGACGTTAATCTCAGCCCCGGTGTCCACAAGGAAATGTCAGCTGAAGTGGCCATCCCAAAAGAAGAGGAGGCTGTCACGATGGCTAGCCGTTGAAGCCACTAGTGACGGCCGGCCTCGACGTTTCCCTGGTAGGTGCGTGGCAGGCAGCAGTGGTGTGCATTCGATCCCCATCTTTGATGGTAGAAACACATTCGGTCCAACCGTTCCCCCTTATCTCTCGCAGGGCCCGGCGGTTTTGGTTGTGGGGCCTTGGGCTTGGGCTGCGCAGTCATCACCAGGCAGATGGAAACTGCGCCTCGCTGCTTACTCTGGCAGAATACATCGGCGCGGGCTGCGAGCCTGCGGGGTCGCTGAAATCTTCGCCCGCGAGGAGGGGACGCAGGTCCTCCGGCAGTTGCTCAAGGAAGAGCTGTTCGACGAGGGAACACAGCTTATGGCCATCCATCAGCACCAGCATATCGTCAGTTTGGACAGCTTCCAGTCACCCAGACTGTCCATGTGCAGGAGGCATGAGTGGCCTGTTCTCGGCTGGAAAGCCCAAAAGTGCGGATCAGGAGCGCCTTAATTTTCATGTACTTGTCTTCTGCTGGCGGTCGGTGAAGGAAGTCGATGATCCGGCCTGCCGTGTCCTGATCGAGCACGCTGACCATGTAGTAGTACCTCGTGTCGTCGGCCCTAGTGTCTCGAATGCTGAACTGGGCTTCAGCCTGCTCAAACTACACGTGGGGCTGCGTGGCCCAGAATGTCAGGAGCTTGGGGGCAACTGCGTTGTGCGAGTCGTTGGAGCTCATATCGTCAGTCCCCGATACCGTCTGGAAGCATCAGGGTCACCAATGTAGCCGTTCACGGTGCGAGTCAGTAAAGGAAGACTCGGAGTCGAGACGCTCAGTTGAAGCACACTTTACTGAATGAAATGAAAGTCGCGCACGTGTGTAAAAGTACCCGAGGGGCCTTGCATCGGATGTGATGTCAAGGTCCCGCCGGAAGGCCCGGCCCGCGCACTGCTCGCGACACACTCCCACGTAACCGTCCGCAGCCGCCGATAGCGGTTCAATTCCCGCGAACCCAGGTCGCTACATGGTGTTACTTTCTGCCTGAACTGAAGTAAGGAATGAACAAGTATACAAAGAGCCAAAAAAGAGTTAACTCTCATCATAAAAAAATGCCCAGAACAAATTGGTGGCATTGGATGTGGTAGACTGGGAGGGAAATTTTCCATTAAAAAGAACATTAGCCATTGTTGTTTAGTCTTCCAAGGATAAATAAGGGAAAATGAACTATCTTAATGATCCTGGGAGATTTTTAGTTTTACTCAGCTTTTCCTTCATGAATAGTAATTCATATCCATGTTAAAAGTTTTTTTTTATGGATGTCATTCCCACAGCTGTCTTTGCTAGACCATTCCGGGGTCTATCAATTCTGTATAAATGATTTTTAAAAAACCTCTTTGTTCTTCAGGTGGTGTCCTTTTAATCTATGTCATTTAATTGTTGGTTGGTGGAAAGAACTTTTTTGTTTTATCAAAACCTCTTACAATTTTTCAAGCACCATTATATCATCTATTCACTTTTTTTAAAAAAACTTGCCTGTGTTTATATTCAAATCATTTATTCTCTTGAATTGCTTCTGTAATCTTTTCAGCACCACCCCTTTGCACTGACAGGCTTCCTAAACCAAGGTGTCCACAACAGGACACAATTTTCCAACTGCAACACGCCCAATAATTTGTACATTCAATGGTACTTTTTTGATTTTCCAGAGAAAAATATGTATCTCCTTTTTAAATTATATTTCATTTAAAACAAGATATGGGTACTATAATAAATAAAAAAGAGGCTGTAAAAATCAGTTTAAATAACAGAATGTTGACTTTCTTTTTAGCGGATTTCCGTTACACACCCACCATGTTCTGCAATTCGCCACTGAGCACAGAAAAAAGAATAGATATTCTCTATCTGGACAATACAAACTGTGATCCTGAGTCTGTGGTGCCATCCCGTCAAGAAGCTACTGAACAAATCAAAGAAATAATCAACAGTCACCCAGAACACAATGTTGTAATCGGTAAGAATTGGATATATCTTCAGCTTGATCCACAGAACTCCATCCCGTTCCTTGAAGTCAGTGTTGTGTTCATGTAATATGGTCACGGTGGCATATTGTCAGGTGCTATTTTGTTTGCGTTTATCTGCAAACAGATACATACATAGGGCAGACCAACATAGTATTTCTCCAATACAAAACAAATTCACAGTGTCCCATCCCAATGGACCAAATGTGAAGTTTTTACATCCTTATTAAGCGTCACACAGTTAATTCGTGCTGCACAGCCAGACCAGCCCAATCTGTTCATTTTAACTTTGGTATGAGCATTTTGGCACTGTCAATAGCCCCATCTACAGCTAAAAAAATTGCCAGGAGAGTCCAGTACTTTGGCAGCTGAAACCACTTGTAGTTCAAGTATGAACCATGCCCTTTGGTAGAGGAGAGATAATGGGAGAACTTGCATTGGGGAAAAAAATTGAGGTAGAAACTTGATGAAAAATAATTTCTGCAAGAAAGCATTAGTTTCTCTGTTGACATTACACTGTCATTATGGGTTGAGCGGAGGATATTATTCACACTTAAAGCTTGGATCACAAAAGGTGACATTTGATCAGACTTGGATTGGGATGTCATCTTAGTTTAATATTCAGAAGGGAAAGTGGTTGCTTGTTGGCTCAACTGATCCTGTCTGAAAAGGTGCCCAGACTAAATCCCAAGAGCGAAGATGACAAATTGCCACTTTACAAAGCCATCATCAACAGTGCTATGCTCTAGTTGTCCAATAATTGTTATAATATGCAGGGATGTGGAAGGTTCTTTCTGACCTTCAGTAAGTATTAGAGGAAAATGCCTGTGCAGAATTGCTGTGTGAGAAATGCACTGGGACTGCCCACTCTGCTGCTGTGGTGAATAGCAATGGACACTCGAAGAACCAGTTCACAATAAATATTGACTACTTGTGTTAGATATGGCAAATCATCTTTTCACTGTCATGCTTTCTCTCAATTTCAGTTACTCCATTGAGAAGGAGGAAGAATATTGAAGAGATTTTGTTTTACTGACAACATATTATGATAGATTGTAATCACCCCTCTGTATAGGTTATATAGTTCCAGGAGTTGGGGTACTGTTGCTCACAATTATTAATTTGCTGTATAGGAGAAAACTGACAATAATTTGGGAGGAATTTATTCTAATTTTAATAGTTCCATGCTTTAGGAACAACTGGGAAAAAAAGTCACACGAGTTGTATAGGAGTCTCTTTCCCCAGATAAGACATTGTGGAAACATTTGTATTGAACTCGGTGGCAGCACTTCTGCCAATGGATCAGAAGGCCATTTCAAGTCCCATGCCAAAACCTGAGCACACATTCTAGATGTTTATAAGGCTAAGTGGAGATTATGGTATATTTGAAGAGAATCTGGGTATTCAAGTAGTATACTAATCAACCAATGCTACCAGAAACATTTTCTGATTATTGTCGCATTGCTGCTTGCAGCTATTGTGTTCCCATTTTTCCAACAGTGATTACTCTTTGAAAATGGCATTGATTGAGCGACACTTTAGAACATCTGGAAAATACGAATAATGCTATCTTAATGCATTGCGTCAATTTTGTTTTCTTTTCCCCCTTTTGTTTCTTTTATATTTTTCAATTTCAAATGTTTGAAGAGATTTTACCTGAAACATGGTTCTTCCTGTAATTACAGGTCTGTATAACTTGGGCAAAGAATCCTTATTAATAGAGCTGGCTCTGGCTTTCAAAACCTGGGTTGTGGTGAGTCCTCGCAGACTTCAAATGTTTCAACTGCTGAGGCTGAGTGACGTGTTTACTTCGGAGGTGGGGGCTGGAAGAATCTGTGTGGTAGATCAGAATGAAATTAATCGATTTAATATGATTAGGTGGAATCAGACGTGCCCTACAATTGCCATTGTCCCTACAAGCCGCAAAATGAAAGTCACACACAGAGACATTCATGTGGTTCCCTATTCGGATCATTCTTCCTTTCAGGAATTGCAGGAATTTGTGGCCAGACTGAAGCCCTATTCCATTATGCCTATAGTGAAAGGAAAGGCATGCCAAGCATACTTCTCCCAGTATCTTAGTTCAAGTGATGAGTTGAAATCGATCCAAATTCCAGAAACAGTAGAAAGATGTATGAAGAAGAATTCAAAATACCATGATGCACTGCCTCATCAGTTTTTTAAAACAAGAGCTCTGGATATTCCTCGGGGTGTAGTGTTCGAATCACCAGAGAAAGGACTACATGACTGCACTGGAGCAGATCATCTGTGTACAGAAGAGCTGAGTTGGTGTTATGCTAGTCTGAAATCTTTTGATGCTGTTGTTGAACAATATTTTAAGAGGAGGAATAAACTAATTGTGAGAAACACATTGGACTAGAATATGCCAACAGCTGCATTATAAAGAGAATAGATTTGAAATGTTTATTTTACCAGCAATCACTTTATGAAAGCATAAATATTCCTCATCTGCAATGTCCAATGAATTTCATGGAACTTTCCAATGGTTTGTGTGGCCAGTACATTAATTATAATTGGTTAAAATTTTTGAAATGCATCAGTAATAGCAGTCCAGTATTTAAAAGCTAGCAAATCGTTCAAGACCGAAAAGTTTGTGCAACTTTCCACTCATTTTTGAGTACCCTTTATCAACATAACTGATTCTTCATCTTAAGCACTCTGTAAGTGTGATCATATCCGGGTATAATTCTGCACTCTACCTTCCCACTCCATCTTATCCATGTGTATAATTTCTCATGGTAGAGATCTGTTTAAAGCCATTTAAGTACAAACAGTGAAAAGAAGCCTACTGTGTTATGTTTGTGTCATTATTTCCCTTGTAGAGTACCAATACAGGCCGTGTACATTGGAGAAACTACATCGAGTCTTAAACTTGGGAATTTCTCGTTAACAATTGTTTGGCCAGGTGATTTAAAATGAAACACTTTTTAGAAAATATTAAACATTGCTTTCATTCCCTTTTTCATCTTATCCAACCATGTTGCAACTTTGAAGGCAAATTTGCTCCATCTGGAATTAAACCTTCATTTAACTCTGTTCAATTTTTGATGTTTTTGTTTTCTTATTTATGGAATGAAGAAATTACTAGGGTATGGTACAGAGAACTCTGTGCATTAAGAAGTTAAAATATTTCTTGAAGAACCATTATCAATGCTAAAAAAGGAGGGGAGTTGGAACTGGTAATTAATACAGATTAAAACAAATGGTAATAACAGATTAAGATCGAGAGTGCAGGTAAACTAACCACTTTTCCAGTGGGATAGATAATGAATATTCAGTGGCCTGTGAGTGCATTTTTTCATAAAAGCTTGGCTTTTTGTGGCAGGAGCTGTATGCTGCCAGAATTTTCATGATGTGAGTCAGCACTTTTTCCTGCAGGTTTAAGCTTTCATCTGATCACTTGTTTAATCATTTTAGAGAGGAATGTTAGTTTATAGGGCAGAGGTTTTGTTTTTCAGATTGGACTGGTGATAGTAGTAAACAGCAATTTCAACCAATGGAAACTAGGTTAATGGGAATAGGTTGGAGCGAATGGGTAGGTATCAGGGTATGGGATGAAATTGTAAACAGAAATTGGAGAAAAACTAGAGAAAGATAAGAGTTCTTTAAGGTAAGTTAATATTACACATAGGATGCAAAATGTTAGTGAATTGTAATATTTTAATTTTTCACATCCATAAATAATGTCAGCATTACCTTTTGTATCAGGTTTATTAACAGCTCTGGCCTATATTACAAAGTTTTAACATGTTCCTTTGTTTTCTTTATCGCTAACTGCCTTAGTTAATCTACTAACCAGATTGCTTGATAAACATTGGAATCCCTGGGCAATTCTGGCCTCATCCTATCAGAGATGTTCCTTTGTTCTATGAGTTCCTCCCCCATCCTCACTGCAACTTAAACTATCTTGTTTACTCCTGTTGCCACTATTGAGCAATTTGATTTTTCAAATGATTACCCAAAGATGTGGAAAATCAAAACAAAATGCAGACGGTTCATATTGGAAATGAAAACAGAAAATGGTGGAAACACTCAGCAGGTCAGGCAGCATCTGTGGAAGGAGAACCAATTAGTTTTGGGTCAAAGACCCTTTGTCAAAACTGCAAAAGTGAGAAAACAAGTTAGTTTTAAGTTGCAGAGAATGTTGGTAAATTGGTTTATTATTGTCACATGTACTGAGGTACAGTGAAAAACTGTTTTGCATGGCATCCATACAGATCATTTCGTTACAAAAGTGTATTCAGGTAGTACAATGGAAAACAATAACAGAATGCAGAATCATTCTACGGGACCATTCAATAGACTTAACAGTGGAAATAGAAGGCCTTTGTGGTTCTGTAAGGGAATAGTACAGGAGTTGAGGCTGGCCTCGATCAGCCATGATCATATTGGATGGTGGGGCAGACCTGAGGGGCATGGGGACCTACTACTCCTCCTGTTTTCTTGTGTTCTTTGTTTCATCTGTCTGGTTGATTATGTTCCTCATGTACTTGGCCATCCATCCCAGAACACTTCATGGTCATGTCACATTTACTGTGTCTCAATTCTGAACAAATATTTCCATAACACATACACGTTGAGGAAGCAATCATTGTCTATAAATACAACGGTTAGTTTCCAGGAGAACATGCATGTTCTAACAGAGAATAGTCTTTGTTTACAAAGCTGCATTCTGTGATTTCAATATGGATTTTTGTTTTTAAGTATCAATAAAAAACTGGTTTTACAATACAATGTAGACATTTAATGGATGCATTTTGAAGCTGGTACTTGCCTTTTATCAACACGATTCCACTGCTAGACACATTCTTTCCCATTCCCATCCAGCATTCCAAAATGACCACTCGCTCCTCAAATCCTGGTGTATTTTTTTGCTCCGCACCAGCTACTCCCCTTCTCAGGGTACTTTCTCATTCAACACATGCTCTTCCCTCTGTCCAGGGACCCAAACAGCCCTTTCAGCCGAAGCAGCAATTCATTTGCACTTTTTCCAATTTAGTGTCTTGTATTTGATGCTCATGTGTAGTCTCCTCTACCTTGGAGAAACCAAACGCGGATTAGCTGACAGCTTTGAGGCACACATTTCTTTAGTCCACAAGAGTTAAACCTTGTACTTCCAGTTATCTGCCACTTTGAGTCTCCATTCCCCACTCACTCTGCCCTAACTATGATTCTTTCTCGAACATTCATCATTAATCTATCAAGCAGACAGCTTCCTAAACATTGGAATTGCCTCACCAACCCAGGATCACCCTATCTGAGATATTCCTTTGTCCCAGCCACCTTCTCTCAAATTAAAATGTCCCCTGGTACCCCACTTAGTGTGATGCCACATAGTGCTGTTTCATATAATGGGTTTGGGCCAAGGAAGAGGACTTAATAAAGAAAAATATAAAAATGAAATAAAATCATCATAACTCATTTAACCTTGCTGAACTGGTCCCACCTGCTTGCTGAAGACAACAATCTTGTTCATGTTCATCTGTCCAATAAGAGCACACTGCACCAAAGAGAATGAGGTATGTGAATTACCACTTGGCCATTGAGAGTGGTGGACATCATTGTTGCCCAACCAATGAGAATTTGCTATCATTTTGTGACCTATTATTATAGACTAGGCTATTATAAGTGTGGATAGACAAGAAAGGAAAAGAGATTTTACCTTTTAATCAGCTTTTGTCATTAGTTTAGGTCTATACCACAAGTCCATGTTAAGCACAGGGAATTGTATAGATAGATACTTAATGGACCAGTGGACACTGGGCCAAAGGGTCTGCTTTTCTGCTGTATGACTCTGACACAATGGAAATGACCATGTATGCTCATCTGCAAAATTGTCAGCATTGAACTAAGTGATAAAGTCAATGTTGGATGAAGGGTGAAAGACTGAATTCTACACAAACTTACTCAAAAATAAGATAAGATTTCCTTATTAGTTACATGTACATCACAACACAGTGAAGTGCATTTTTTGCATAATGTGTTCTGGGGGGCAGCCTGCAAGTGTCGCCACGCTTCCAGTGCCAACGTAGCATGCCCACAACTTCCTAACCTGTATGTCTTTGGAATGTGGGAGGGAACTGGAGCAAACCCACGCAGACACGGGGAGGAAGTGCAGACAGTGCACTTCCATGCACTTACAGTGGCCAGAATTGAACCCTTGTCGCTGGTGCTGTAAATTGTTACACTAACTGCTACACTTCCATGCCTGCCCAAATGATGGTGATGATCTTGGGTGAGTGGGTAAAGAAAAAGAAATGATAACCAAACACCCAAAGATACAATACGTGATGAATGAAGTACTGAGCCCTGGGGAATTTCACACTGGAAAAAATCCTGTTCTCTTTTGCTAATGTGAAAACACCACTATTTATCAATGTGCTATACACAACTATTCTTCCTGTCTGGCTTTTAGGAAAAGCCCATGCAAAAGAGTTCAAGCATGCTGTGACCTCAGCTGGAGATGCTCCATGAGCATGTCACTGTCTCTCTTATAGTTCTGAGCCTCCGAAAGCATTCAAAATTACCTTAACCAAAGACACATTCCCTTTAACATTATCAAGGCCTAATAATTTTGAGTAATTTTCCTCTGTCAATTGTATCCTGCCTTTCTAGAAACTAAATTCTTTTTCTCCAAGCAATATATGTGTGGTAGGGTTCTACTGATCATGGAAAAAATAACCACAAGCCAAAGGCCAAATGATAAATTCCCAGATTTCTTACAGAAGGCACATTTACAGAATGTTTTTTAAAATTATTGATAAAAGGAGCTTCTGATTCCAACCCCAAACTCGTCATATCCAAGCAATTCAGGATGCAATCCAAAATTCGTGAAAGGCTCACCAATCTATTCCATCCACTTCCCTACACCCATCCTTGTTGAGATGCACTAGCTTCAGATCTAACCATACCTGAGTTTTTAAATTCTCAGCTTTTTTCAGATCTCATGGAGTCCTCATTCTGTCTTGTCTTTGTGACTTCTTCCAGCACTAGATGCTTTCAAAATCTCTGCTCTCCTCCAATCAGAATTTCACACACGCACACACAATTGTAATCATTTCACTATTGGTGTCAGTATTTTCAATTGAACTCTCACTCTGACCATTTCTGATTTCTCCATCTCTTTCTTCCTTTAAGGTGTTTCTTAAAATATGCCTTTTCGACCAAACATTTGGTCAACTGTTCTGATACCAGCTCCTGTAGCTCAATATGAAAATTGTTTTTATTGATTGTACTTTTGTTTTGTACCTCGGTGCAGATTGTGGTTGGAAAAGCTGGAGAGTGCTGGAAATACTGGGTAGGACAGATGGCATCTGCAGACAGAGTGGAAAAACTGCGATAATGTTACAGGTTGTTGACCTTTTTGGTCCACATCTGGCCAGTTCTGATAGAAACTGGAAAGGCTGGTTTTCTGAAATTCTTAAGTTCAGTGTTGAACCCCTCATGTGGTGGTGTCTAATCAAAAGATGAAATGTTGTTCCAAGCTTGTGTCAGGCTGTGTTCGAACACTAGAGGTCAGAGTCAGAGTGGAATGGAGAATTAAAGTGATGAGCAACTGGGAGCTCAGGAATCACTAATATGGATTGAAACAACTGCAGGGCTGTAACCCAATCTCCATTTGATTTCTCCAGTGTAGATGTGACAACACCCATTTGTCTTCAGACAGCACCTTACTGTGAAACCACAACATATACAACACCTGTTCTTTTACATCTTCCCTCTCCACTATCCTGGGACCTAAGCACATTTTAGAATTGTAGCTACAGCCTGCTTGAGCTTCCAATTTAGTGCATAGCAGTTTGATAGGAAGTAGTTCTCTTCATGATTTTATTTGACAAATAATAGTTGGTTTAGATAAGTAGGTGATTTGAGAAGCAAAATGGTAGAGTTATTTGGAATAATGGAGTTATTCAGCAATGGTGTGAAGTGCTGAGGCAACAGAGTAAAACTACTAGAGGACAGTCTGTTTACATACATATTTTCCTGAGTTGCTTTCAATGTAAAAAAAATTATGAAGGAAGCGTGTGGCTAAAACATGACAACGGGAGATAACTTTTGAGTATAATTTTCAAAATAACCAGCTCAACTGTTTTAGTTGAGAAAAAAAGTATTGGGCAGTACAGTAGGCAAATCCCTGTGCTCTTCATATAATGCTGTGGAATATTTTGCATCCACCTTGCAGGGCTCCATCTCATTCAAAGGATAGTACCTCTGATGGTGCAGCTCACCCCAAGTACAATAGTCTGGTACCAAAAAACACTGAACTGAGGTTTGAATCCATAATCTCCAAACTCAGAGGTGAGATGCTACCATTTCAGCCAAACTGACATTTTTAAACTAGATTTATGATTTGAAACAACATTAGCTTTCTGCTAGTTAGTAGCAGTTGTAGCAATGTGTTGCAGCTCTACATGGTTGATCAAAGAATTTTGAATCAGAATCAGATTATCATCACTGACTATATGACAGGAAATTATTTGTTTTGCAGCAGCAGTACAGTGCAAAGGCATAAAATTACTAAAGTAAATAAATAGTGCAAGAAAGGAATAATGAAACAAAAGAATAAAAAAAGGAATATGATGCTTGGAGTTGGGTAAGGTATTTGGGGGGGGGGGGTTTGTTGAGCAGAAGGAAGTGGTAGGAACCTCAATCCTATAATCCTTAAGTGGAGGAAACCAATATGTTGAATGGGAATCAGCAAACAGTTGTCAGTGGTTGCTATGTCACAGTGAATCATAGAGAAGGAAGAGATGACCAAATAAAAGGTGTAATCTTTTGCAAGTGAGTAGCAGATGTACAACTCCTTTCAGCACAGAAACTGCATCAGGAGCAATTTCCTCAGGGCAATAAGCTAGTTGTCTGAGATCAATCGTCCCAGCTCCAGGAGGTCACTGCAGGACTTCTTTGGGCAGTATTCTGGGCTGAACCATCTTCAGCTGCTTCAGCAATGGACTTCATTCCTTCATTAAGTCCAAAGTGGGGATTGTTTGCTGATGATTGCACAATGCTCAGTTCCATTCACAACCCCTCAGTAAATGAGGCAGTCTAAGTCTGCACACAGCAGTAGCTGGACAATGTTTGGGAGTGAGCCAAGAGTGCCAGGTAATGACCATCCTCAACAAGAGAAAGTTCAATCACCACCCTTCACACTCAATGGCATTACCATTGACAGATACCCCACTATCAACATCCTGGGGGTCACCATTGACCAGCAACTCAACTGGAGGTTTTGTCGAAGGGGTTTTGCACAGTGGATCCCGAAGTGCAACAATCTCAGAACAAGGGGTTTGGTGAGCAAGGCGCTCCGGTGAGAAGGGTGATTTGTGAGTAGCAACAGGTGGGTATTTCTATTTTTCCTTTAATACTTACCTTTACTTTTCCTTAAGTGAATATATGAGTGGCAGTGGGTGAAGCGAATCAGTGAGTAGCAGCAGGTATTTTGTTCCCTTTAACTCTTCTAGGTTCTTAGATTGCAGTAGCTTGTGCTTAAAGTAGAAGGTCTCTAGTGCAATGGGTACTCTACAGGAGGGTAACTAAATGCTGAGACCAAGGATATTGCAGGAGATCTTGGACTCATTGAATGCTCCTCCTGTAATATGTAAGAAATCAGGGAGACTTCCAGTGTCCCAGTCACCATATGTGCAGGAAGTGTGTCCAACTGCAGCTCCTGACTGACCACATTGCACAGCTGGAGGTGTGAATGGATTCGCTGTGAAGCACCAGTGTTGCTGAGGACATCATGGATTACGTGTTTACTGAGCTGGTCGCACTCCAAGTAATGGCTGCACAGTGGGAAAAGCAACGGGTGACCACCAGAAAGTGCAGTAGGCGTAGGAAGAAGGTGCATGAATCCCCTCTAGCCACCCCCCTCTCAAACAGAAGTACACTGTTGGGAGGGATGGCCTCTCTGTGGAAAGGAGCAACAGTCAAGTTTGTGGCACCACTGTTGGCTATTCTTCATATGGGGGAGGAAAAGAAGAGTTTTAGTAATAGGGGACTCAACTGTAACAGTAACAGGTCCTGATGCAGGGTTTTGATCCAAAATGTCAATAATTCCTTTTCACCCTGACAGATATTACCCAACTCACTGACTTCCTCGAGCCGATTGTTTGTTGCTCCAGATTCCAGCATCTGCAGTGTCTTGTGTCTCTCAAATGGTATGTTGCCACTCTGGCAGGGCCAGGGATGTCCCAGAGCAGCTGTTGGTTGCATTCTGAAAGGGGAGGGTGAACAGCTGCTGGTCATGGTACATGTCCATACCAAGGACGTGTGTAGAAACTGGGTAGGTCCTGCAACACGAATTTAGGGAGATTGGTGGCAGATTAAACAACAGAAAGTCTAAAATGTAATCTCTGGATTACCTCTGGTGTCACACTCCTGAGTGTTAGGAGTAGGAGAATAGGTCAGATGAATGTGTGGCTAAACAATGGTGTAGGAGGAAGGGCTCTCTCTTTTGGATCATTGGAAATGTTTCAGGGATAGGTGGGAACTGTACAAACAGGACAGCTTGCACCTGAACTGTAATGGTTCTGATATCCTTGCTGTGAGGTTTGCTTGTGCTGGGGTGGGGTGGGGGCGCAGTTTTCAAATAATTTGGCAGGGGGAATGGGGCACAGAGCAGATGTACAGTTGGGGGCAAGGTTCAGTCAAATATAGAAGAAACACAAGCATGATAAAGCACA
>JARFYF010000053.1:29793580-29803916 GCA_030265395.1 Rhina ancylostomus | reverse complement strand
CCCCCCAGTCCCCCCATCATAAACTCAGGATCACCGTGGACCAGACACTCAATGAAGTGATCCATTTAAATACTGTGGTTAAGAAGACAAGTCAGAGGCTGGGTATCTTGCACTGAGTGACTCACCTCCTGTAACCCCAAAGCCTTTCCACTCATCACATGGAATAAGTCAGCAGCAGAATAGAATACTATTCTTTTATCCAGATTATTGCTTTTGCAACACTCAAGAAACTCGATTCTGTCCAGGACCAAGCAACCCACTCAGCTGATAAGCCATCTGGCACCCTGATCATTGACTCTTTCTACAACTGTCACACTGGCTACAAAATACATCAAAGCAGAGCAATTACTCACCAAGGCTTTTTTGAGCAGTGCTTTCTAAACCCACAACTTCAACCAATGAGGACAAGGCAAGAAGATGTGTGCGCACACCACCTTCTGCAGGTTCCCTTCAAAGTTGTACCCTGTCCTACCTTGGAAATATATCATTGCTCTGAAATCATTATTGGATCTCCCTCCCCAATAGCACTGTGGAAGTTCCTTCATTTGAAAGACAACAGCAGTTAATGAAGGTGGCTCATCATCATGTTCACACGGGCAGTAAATAAGGGAACAAACAGCTATGTGATAATGACAGATAACCTGCTTCTGTGATGTTGGGCCGAGGAATAGGTATTGGTCTCTATACAGGGAAGAATTTCCCTGAAGAGATCCTTCACATCCACTTGAGAGGGCAGTCTTGCCTTAAGGTCCCATCAGCAAAACCATGCCTCTCACAGTGCGGCATTCCCTCAGCACTGGCCTGTAGTGGGAGCTGAGTCCACAGTTTTCTAACTGAAGTGAGAGAAAACCCAATGAACCTTGGTGTGAAACTGAGCAAAGGATTGTACTACATTGACTTCTGTGCATCACCACTTTGCCCATTCGTCAGTACTATCAACTTGTATCAAGGCAGTGACAATGTGCTGGAAAGTAATGGGAACTCCAGTACTGATCAGTATAACCAGATTAATGTGAATGGGATGTGAATACCAGGGAGTCAGTATTATGATTGAAAACTCCTGTTGAACAGCTTTATGTGTCAATGATTTCAGAATCAGAATCACATTTATTAGCACTGACTTGTATGTCATGAAGTTTGTTGTTTTGTGGCAGCAGTACAGTGCAAAGACATAAAAATTACTATAAATTACAAAATAAATAGTGCTAAAAAATGAGTAACAGGTCAGAGTTCAGTATGCTTGCCAAGCCCATGGATGGAAAACTACCCAAGCCAAAAATTATGGAGGTGAATATTTGCTTCTAAATTCCTAAATCTTATTTTCATCATACTAAATGCTGCAGATGCATTAAATGTAAAAATGATCCTTTCATTTTCTGGATTCAGTGTTAATAGTTCTTTCAGAGAGCACTGGGCCTCATCAGCTACTTAGACCCAGTGAAGATAATAGTGGCTGTTTGGTTATGAGCCGACCTTCCCGGGTCCTTTATTGCCATCCTCACCTTAGTCAATTCTGTAATCCCATGACCCTTCCTTTTACTTTTCTGCACTGAGATAGGATGTTGAATGGTCTTGAATGACGTTAGAGGAAGATGACTTGCTGAACCTTTTGCTGTTTATTTCTATGAATAGAATGGGTGTAATTCTATAAATACTGCACCTCAGTTCTATAATTAGCCATGACATGTAAATGGATGAACTCAGTCATGACTGAACCTGTCTTCAACCAAAACCCAGACATAATATTTTTGAAGTTTGTAAGACTACAGGTCACGGAGCTTAGGATCAATCCATCATTTCCCTCAACTAATTTATGGAAATAGATTCAAGGCAATAAAGTATAATTGCAGATTCTTTGTATTTCTAAAATGTAAAGGAAAACATGAAGTTTAGTGTTTATATCTTTGATATTGTCAGTCATTTATTAAGGTAAAATACCAGAATAATACTTGTTGGATAAGTCTGTTTCTCTTATATATTATGGCATTTCTCCCCCTTTTGTCATTTTTTCCTTGCTTAGTAATTCTCTTTTCCGTCTTTTTTTTTATCTTTTCCACTACCAGCAAAAAATTCTGCTCCAGAATGATCTGAATCTCCACAGCCTTCTTGAATAGAGAATTCCAAATTCCCTGGGTGCATTTCTTTTCTCATCTCTGTTCTGATTGGCTGACCCCTCATTTTGAGGTTGTCAGCCCTGGTTCTAGACACTCCAAAACTCAACCCTGCATCTACCCCATCAAGTTCCATAAGAATTTTGCTTGTTCCAATGAGATCAGCTCTAATTATTCTAAACTCTGCATTGTTTAGTCTGCTTGGTCTCTCCTAACTGGACAATCCCTCCAACCAGGAATCAATCTGGAGAATCTTTGTTGCACTGTCTCTATTGCAAGTATATCTTTACAGGTAAGGAGACCAGATGTGCATACAATATCCCAGGTGCAGTTTTACCAAGGCTGTATATAGTTGCAGTAATACGCCTCTACTCTTGTGTTCAAATTCACTTGCAATAAAGACTAGCATTTAATTTGTTTTCCTCATTGCTTGTTGTCACTGCCTTCTAGCTTTGTATAATCAGTAAATTTCGATATAATTACACTTGGTCCTCTCATTAAAGAGTTGATATAAAACAGTTGGGGCCCCAACACATATCTCTGTGTTACCCCAGTAGTCACACCCTCCAAACTTAAGAATGACCTATTTATTCCTACTTTCAGTTTTGTCTGTTAAACAATCCTCACTCATTGTCAGTATATTACCTCCAATCCCACTTGCCCAGTCTAATTTTGTTTAATAACCTCTTGTGAACCTTATCAAAGTTCTTCTGAAAGTTGAAATACATCAAATCTATTGGCTTCGCCTTATCTATTCTACTTGTTACAAGCTCAAACTTAAAGTATATAATCACCCTTTCATAAATCTGTATTGATTCTACCCAATTCTCTTGTCATTTTATAAGTACCATGTTACCACTTCCTTACTGATAGATTTTAGCACTTACCTACTATTGAAATCAGGCTAACTGGACAGTAATTTCATTTTCACTCTCCCCTCTTCTTCAAGAGTGGAATAATATTTGGTTCTTTCCAATCTGTAGAAACCATCCTCGAAGTAATTTCAGAAGATGTCAACCACGGTACTCACTCCATCCATGGCAACTTTTTGGGATGCAGGTGATTAGGTCCTGGGGATTTATTGGCTTTTCATCCACATTAATTGCTCCAGTAATACTCCTTTACCTGAGATTTCTTTCAGCTCCTTATTCACTCTTGTGCTGTTTTCTTCCAGTTTATTCAGGATGTGGTTCTTCTGTGAAGGCAGATACCAGATGTTTGTTGAATTTCTCTGCCATTTCCTTAATCCCCACTCGGATGTCCCCGACTTACAGACTAAGGGATTCATCTTAACTATACTTTTTTGCATATCCACAGAGACATTTAAAGTCTGTTTTCTCACTGGATTACCCTTGTATTCTGCTTCTCCCTTCTTTACAAATTCTTGGTCCTGCTATTCTAAATACTGCATTTTCCCAAACCTCAGACTTACTGATCCTTTTGGCAAAATTATGAGCCTTTTCCTTTGATCTAATATGATCTGTGACTTCTCTTGTGCTATCATTGGACCAGATTTCCTGTTGCCTTAAAGAGATTTGTGTTTTGTAACCATGCATTAATTCTTCAAATGTTATTCATTGCTTGTTTATCTTTTAATGTAGTTTCCTTTCCTACCATAGCCAATTTATAGCTCATACCTTTATTGTTTTAATTTAACACACTGGTTTTGGATTAAACTAAACCACTTTCAATCATGTTATGATCAATATTGTCGATTAACTCTTTCTCATTGCACAATACTGGTTCTAAAATAGCCTGTTCCATGGTTGGTTCCTCGGCATTTAGAAAACTCCTAGAAGCAGCTGTCATGAGGAAAGATCATGTTAATGTGGGTCATTTGGATTTTTCTGTTACCCGGTCATGACCAGCTTTTGACTGCACTGTAAAATTTTATGGTTCTAATGGAAAACAAATTGTCAGCATGACTCCTATGCACCGCTTGCTGCTGATTTCTTGATAATTGCTGTCAAATGTTTGATCAACTCCTTAACAGCAGTAAAAACATAAATGAATTTAAGTAGCAATACGTCAGCAGCATTTACGGCAGAGCAAGAGAAGCCAGTTCCTAGGCAGACCCTCAAGACTGAGGATGTCTTGTTTCCGCGAGGGTTTTATGGGTTTTGAGGTGACTGATGAGGCCGATGTGGGAACCACAGTCTGTACCACAGACGGGGCGGGAGGTGCCTGTTTGGCATTGTTTAACACGTCTTGTGTTTCTTCTTCCATGAATGCAAGCTTTTGTGCACTTCTTCTGCATGAGTTACGGTTCTCAGGACCATCTTGAATGCTCCTTCTCCAGTTTAATTGATCATAAAATGATGAGAAGCACAGACAGAATAGACTGTATCTTTTTCTGAGGGCTGTAATATTTATTACTAGAGGACATGCATTTAAGGTGAGATGGGGAAAGGTTAAAGGAGATGTGTGGGGCTAGTTTTTTTTACACAGAGAGAGGCGGGTGCCTGGAATGTGCTGCCAGTGGTGGTTGTGGAGGCTGTTAGGCACATGAATATGCAGCAAATGGAGGAATATGAACCATGTGCAGGCAGAAGGGATTAGTATAATTAGGCATCATTAGCTTAATGAGTTTGGCACAACACCATGGGCTGAAGGGCCTGTTCCTTTGCTGTACTGTTCTATATTCATGTTCCAGAGATTTCCAGGAATTGGTGGGGATGTCACATTTTTTCAAGGAAGCTTATAGATTATCCATGAATCTTTTACTCTGCCTGCCTGGTAATCTCCTTTCATGCATTAGAGCAGCTATTTTAGGAGCATGTTGAATGATATGGCCTGCTCAGCAGAGTACAAGTTAGGCCTCAGTAGCGGGGATGTTGCCCTGGGAGAGGACACTAATGTCGATTTGCTTGTCCATCCAGTGATTTTGCGGAGACATCATTGGTGATATTTCCCTATTACGTTGAGATGCTTGCTGTTGGTGGTCATTATCCCTCTTAAACGGTTCTTGAGAATCAAGGATGACTTGTATCCACTCCAGTATTGTAGGTCTTGACACGGCTAATGAGGCCAATGGGGAACCAGATGGGGTAGGTGGTGGCTGAAGAAATGGCGGTAGTTTGTGAGGTAGAACAGCTCCTCTACCGCTTACGCAGGGCCTCTGAGTGCTCCTGATGCACACTCTCGACGTTCTCAATTCCAGTACACCTTCTCCACTTTGAATGGTAATGGGTCCAGAGATTCCCAGGAGCCAGTGGGGATGTTGCATTTCTTTAAGGAAGTTTTGAAACATCATTGCGACATCTATCACCTGGTGATCTCCTCACATGCCAGAGCTTGAATATTTCTGCAGGTGGGCAGCCGAATTTGGGGAGGGTGTTCATGATCCCTCCTTATTAATGGAGTCAGAGGCTTTAGTGAGGTTGAAGAAGGCCATGTATGGTGGCTGGTGCTTCTTGGTGTTGTCATCCAGTGCAGATCATGTCCACTGTGCCTCTGGAAGGCTGTAATCCACTAAGGAGCACTCTTCGGCCACTGGGTGGAAACTGATGAGGAGGATCCTGGCATTGACTTTCTCTGAGACTGTAGTTACCACAGTTGAATTTGTTCCCTTTCCTGAAGATAGTCATGGTTAGGGCAAACCTGTTATTATTGAGTTGGTATATGGCTGCCTTCACCTTTTGTTGTTCAGGAGTGGCAACAAGGCTGTCCTGAATAGGCTGCTGTGGAGTGGAGTCCAGGGCATTAGCATGAAAGGCAGAGTCCATAATTGAGAAGGTATGTGAAGTATTGTTGCACTGGGCATGGAGAGTCCCCCATCCCTGAAGTTCACCTGTTTTCTAGGCTCTTGGTGGGGTGAGGTCTTGAGTATTCAGGCAGTAGATGTTTTCTACAGCTCTGAGGAACCTATGTATGTCGTAGCTGCCAGGAAGCTGCTGAGATGTTGGCACTCTACCATCTACTATCTGTTCTTTATGTCCCAGGTTTCTTGCTAGACCCCTATCTTCAGCTGCCTGTAGAGATGTTTCTTTTCCCTTGAGGAAGTGTGGAACTTCCAGTCCAGGAATGTCCTACCATTTGCAGTTCATTAGCTCTTTATTCTCTGTGTCATTCTCATCAAACCAGTCCTGGTTCTACTTGATAGAGAATCTAGGTATGTCTTCATGGGTGCCAATTATGGCAGACTTCAGGTCAGCCCATAAGTGAGGGACAATCTGCAGCTCCTGCAGGCTGAGTGTTAACCGGTTGTGAGGCGCCATCTGAGAAGAGCTGCTTTCATGAGGTCCTCGAGAGCTTCAGCATTTTGACAGAGAAGGACCCCAATGGAGTTGGTCTTCCGTACTCCATCCTTGACAATCACGCCTTGCCAGAGGATTGTGGCTCTTCCCATCCTGGTGTTGAAGTCAATCAGGTGGATCAGTTTGCCTCTCTTTCAGATGCAGATCAGGATTTTTTAAACTCGGGAGCAAAGTCCTTTCTGGCCTCATCTGTAGTTTCCAGGGTTGGGGCACATACATATATGACTGTAGCATGTCGGTTCCATGTTAGAGTGAACTGAAGGATCATGAGGCATTACTAATTCTGTGGTGGGGCAGGGGGGTGGTGGTGGTAAGTCAGTGATATACCAGACTAGCTCACTCTTGATGATGAAGTTTACTGCATAAAGTCAACCTTCCTCTTCCAGCTTGCTACTCCAGAAGAAAGTGTACCTCATACCTTGCTCTTTAAATTGGCCACCTCCTGTCCATTGCGTTAGCATCAGTGTCTGAGTTCCTGAACTAGGATAGCAGTGGCGTTTATACCCATGTCTGTTGGGATGGTCCACGTGGGCTCGAACATTCCAGGTTCCATACTCCGTATGGTTGAATGGAAGTTGCCTGTGCCTGGTTCTCTGCACTGTCAGAGATGTTCTCCTAACTGTTTAATTCAGTGAAAAGAGCAATTGTTAGAAAATTACAGGCTTTGGAAAGTTTCTGACTCACAGAGGAAAATTTCTCAAAATTGTTGGTCTAAAATTGAAAGGTGCTAGCCAGTTGGACTGCATTCCTCAGTCAGAAACCTGGAGTGACTGTCTGCCATCAGGCATCCATCATCACAAACTTGCAATTAGACAGCAGATATCGAAACTGCTAACATCTACAAACACCTAGCTCAACCTTTCCCTGCAATTTAAAACACATTTGTTTTTTCATTTTTCTAGTCCTCCGAAGGGTCATTCACTTGATGCATTAAGTTTGTTTCTCCCTTCACAAATACTGTCTGACCTGCTGAGTATCCTCAGCATTTTCTGTTTTTTTTTGTTATTATTTCAGTGTTGAATTTTGCATTTGGCCAAAGAGTTCCCCAGGAATCCCAAAATAAAGGGGGGGGCGGTGTTCTTACAGTGGGTTTCCTCAAGCAATCATTTGCAGAGGCAGTTTGGAGCCAAGGTGCCAGTGGCTGCCAGTCTGCCTAAAATAAGGAGGAAAATCCAATAAATTCAGAGACACAGTCTCATTAATAATTTACATAAGGTTGAAAGAGCATGTTCTGGTTTATGATCGATGCCCTTGAGGCATGTCCAGAATTTAATTAGGTGGTTGATAACAGATTCAGATCGATGCCATACCATATTAGGATTATTATGATGCTGGAGATGCTTTATACAATGCCTCATGAATTTAATGAAATACCTTGGAGGATAACTACATTTGCAGTCTTGGGGGTTGGTGTGGGGTCACTAGGAATGTATCTATTTAATAAATAGAGACACAAAATATTGCAGATGCTGGAATCTGGAATAAAAAAACTGTTGGAGGAACTCAGTGGATCAGCCAGAATCAGTGGAAGAAAATGAACAACCTTTTGGGATGAGACCCTTCATCTGGACTGCATTTATTAAATACACCAGTTAATCTTCCATATCTAAGGTTTTTACAAAAGAAAAGGCCTCATAAAATTAACTGTCAGTTAGTTTCAAGATCGAACAGTTTCCATCTTTCCACATTTCCTCATGGCATAGAAGGAAGCCATTCAGCCTATCGAGTCTATGGCGAGCACAGAGCAATCCCAATTCCCCACTAATTTTCCCTGTAACCCATTCTCCACACATTCCAGCAACTCCCCCGACATGCTACACACTTGGGGCAATCTACAGTGGCTATTTAACCTACCAAGCAATTAAAATGAGGTGGCGTAGTGGGGGTAGTTAGTGATTGTAGCCACAGCAGTGTGTGAGTTCCTTCTCAAACAATCTGCAGCAGTTCCAGGAGTGGCTGTGTGCCAACATTTCAGGAGCAGTTTCAGATAGGGCAATAAATATTGGACTGACCTGCCACACAATTATACTGTGAACAGAAAAATAAAGGAAATTGTGCTTTTGCAAATGCTTCAGAATAAAATCATTGCCAATCCAATTCTGCCTTTTTGGAAACATTTGGGGCTTGTTTCTGGCTCCTGTCTCACCTTGCCTAGACTTTCTTTGTCGGAGAGTAAATAGCGGCCATTTAAACTTTGCCTGTTAGGATGATGTGTAATATTCAAATAAATGGCAAAACCAGTTTATGATGACACATCACCTGATTTTTTAAAAGTATCTGATGCTTTTGTCATGGGGACAGGTGCGTATTCAGTAACCAGCTCTTGGCAATCAGGGTTTATTCAGCAAACATTTGAATTTTGGATTATTTTGCTAGTGGATTAATGTTGCGTTCTCCAAACTCAGGCTAACACCTGGAGTGGAGTAGGGGGTGGGTGTAGGGGTTTGGGCAGCAGGGGGCTTAGCAGTCTCCAGGGGAAACAGTAGTAACAATTCTACTCTTGCACTGCCTTCTAGCTGGTTACTTGTGGAGGTTCCTTGGGGTTGCAGTGCGAAGGGAAAAGGTTTCCGTTCTACAAAGTGTCTTAAATGGGCTTCTGCCTCCTTCCTCACCTTCCAGGCTTTATTGAGACAGATCCTACAAATGTGTGTACACATGTTGTTTATGTGCTTTCCTATCTAAACTCAGAATAGCATGCAGTCTGAAGATTTCTACTATCCCATTTACATGGAAACAATCACCTTTTCATGTGTTAACACGGCTGACTCCTGCCAACAGAATTCTGAAAATGAAAATAATCAGCTTGCTATTTGTTAAGCAAACCTTAGAGAAGTGGGGGCGGTAATTATGTTTTCAGGGTTAATTCCATGCCACCCACAGAACTAATCCCTGTCATACAGGTTTGCTGCACAGAAATGGTCTTTAGTTTTTGCTAACTCATTTCAGCAGCTTTTACAAAAGGAATGGTAGAACCAGAAAGGAATCACTTAAAATAATCCACAGCACAGATGGGACAACTTTGTGCTAATTGGTGGGGGCTTTGGGAGAGTATGGGGTTTCACTGGCTTCATGTCAATGCATGTCCACCTTTTGGATGTAATAATTTAACCAAAGCAGAGGTATAGGCACAGGAATGTGGATGTTAGATAGTGGTTTGGAGTTGGTCTTGGATCTTTTATAAGCCACATGGTATCAATTCAGATAGAACCCATTGAATGAAATGGTTCCAGAGTTCCTTGCTTGGCTCTTGAGAGTAAATGTGGGAAAGGTCATTGGAAGGAACTTTCTGAATCAAAGTGTTTAGTTTCAGTAGTCAGTTATATTAACCCACTTATATTAACCCATGATGACCAGAGACAGCAATAGCGATACTTACTGGGATGTGTGAGGAGGTAGTGGTTGGTTCGGAAGATGTTGGAGAGGCTGAAAATGTGCAAAGAAACTGACAAGACTGGGGTTGTGATGGTTCTACTGAACTTAACAGCAGAACAAAATCATAATTTGTTGACTTCACTTCCCATCTGTTAGCTGGGAAAATCAACAGTGAGGCTGGAGCCAGGAAGGAAATCCAGTAGAAATCAGATACATGGAAGGTTGAACATCAAGGTGGGAGAGAGGTCCATGCCAGAGATGGATGGAGAGATTGTGGAGAGAAAGAGAGAACCTGATGGCAGGAGGGGGAGAGAGGACATAGCAGAGAGGGAGGAGACATGACAGTGAAGGAGGAGGACATGGAGGTGATGGGGAAAAGGTGGCAATGAGAGGGAGACGGTGAGGCTGTGAAGAACAGAAAGAAGGTTGAATTAAGAGTGAAGAGATATCCTCGAAGAGACAAAGCTCCTTTGAAAGATGATGTGATTGTAGCTTTACCATCTTCCTCTCGTGCTCAGGTGTTGACAGAAGAGAAAATGGCCACCCATGGTGAAATGTAGCAGGTCAACTGTGAGTGTTGCTCACTCATTGTTTGCT
>JARFYF010000053.1:29685213-29699281 GCA_030265395.1 Rhina ancylostomus | reverse complement strand
TTTAGGGTGAAGGGGTAACATTAGGGGGAACTTCTTCACTCAGTGAGTGGTGGGATTGTTGACCGGGCTGCCATCTGATGTGGTAAATGTGGGCTCACTCTTAAGCTTTAAGAAGAAATTGAATAGATACATGGATGGGAGAGGTCTGGAGGGTTATAGACTGGGTGCAGGTAAATGAGACTAGCGGAATAAAGTTTTGGCACAGACTAGAAGGGCCGAATGGCCTGTTTTTCTGTGCTGTAGTGTTCTATGGTTCTAAGTCCGAGAGCAGTGAGGAGGAAGCTGTTCTCGAGTCTGGTCGTTCGGCCTTTCAAGCTTCTCTATCTTCTCCCAGAAGGTAGAAGAGAGAAAAGAGAAGGGCCAAGGTGGCAGCCATTCTTGACGATACTATTAGCCTTGCTGAAGCAAAGAACCATGAAGATGGACAGGATGGAAGGAAGTGATGAGTATCTTATGTCCGTGGCCTTTGGTTCTACTTCTCCCCACTGACCTAAACATGCATTCTTTCTGTGCACTTGTCAAAACCTTTTGAAATTTTATCTCCACTTCTACGTCACTCCTCAGCCTTGTCTTTCCAGGAGAAAAGATATCCAAGTTAATTATTCCTTTCTGACAGGTATAACTCACAGTTCACTTGAACAGGTCTGAAAGTTGTGAACTCATGCAAATCCAGCACATAACTTGCTTAACAATTAACCAGTAGCTCCTGAACATGTATCATTCTCCACAGCAAAAACAGACCTGTACTATTCTGTGATATTCCCAGAGCAGAGATGAAGTCATTCTCCATGTTCCTACAACTACTCAATAATCAAAGAGCAACAAACAAACTGCAGTTGCTGGAAATCAGAAGAAAACAGAAAATCCTGGAAGCTATAGAAAGGAAAACAGTTATGTTTCAGGTTAATGACCTTTCATCAGAACTTTCAACAGAACCTGAAATGTTAACTCTGCTTCTTTCTTCAGAGGCTCAGCATACAACATTCCTCCTTGTCTCTCATGCTAGCTGACACTGTCTCCTGCTCAGGCTTTCCTGCTCGCCAATCACTCTATCCTCACTGATCAACCGATCTTCCCCTGTATTCTCTCCTCTCCAGTCATCCTATCATCCCGACTATCCTCTCCTCACCAATTACCCTATTCTGTCTTTTACCCTCTTGTCATCAATCACCTCCCAACTGTCACTCTTTCACCAGTCACCCTATCCTCCCCTGCCGTCCTCTCCAGTCCTATACTATTGTCCCCTAAAATTCTCTATTCACCAGTCCCTGATCCCCTTCAATCTGCTATCAGACTCTTGCCTTTAATACATACTTTATCATCACTGGTGATACCCTCAATGAATCCTTCATTTCCTTTAAAAACTTTATGAAATCCTGTTTCTTAAAAATCATGTTTTGTCATTCTTCTGAACTTCTTCATGGATTCATATCCAGTTGCCCCACATCAATATTATGAAGCACCCTGGATGTTGTTTTCCTTATTTCCACAAGATGAACGTAAGCATTTAGCAATATGGTTGTTGGTCTCAACTTGCAGTTTTTCTGTGCGCTGTCAGAAGTATATTTCAATGCCAGCAGCAGAAACTGCCCCTGCAGAGAAACAGTTTGCAAATACATGCAAAGAGAAGGAAGAGTGAGTGGTTTTTCCCACTGGCTCAGTCAGGCGGCATCAAACACTTGGTTGCATTACTAATCATATTGGTGTAGCTGGTGGCAAGCTTGCCTTTGAGCCAGAAGGTTGTATTTCCTTGGCCCACTCCTAGGACTTGATCAAACTATCTAGGCTTGCAGTATTCTGTGGTATTGACTATTCATGCTAATATGTTACATCACACAACATGAGCTTTTATTTTCTGCAATAACCTTTGATGTGACACCGCATTGCATGTCTTCTGGAAATCCAAGTATAACCATCCTTTATCAATGACATATGTCACTTCTTCAAAGAGTTCCATAAACTTAGGCAAAGATGATTTCCCTTTGTCAAAACTGTGACTTTGCCTGATTACCTTTATGTTTTTTTGTAGATGCCCTATTCCTAACCTGTTTATTATGACAGATGATAAGCTAACTGGCCTTCAGCTTCCTGTTTTCTGTCTTCCTCCCTATTTAAATAAAGGGGTTAGCTTTGGAGTTTTCCAATCTAAAGGAACCTTACCCAAATCTGGGGAATTTTGGCAAGTGAAAACCAACACATCAGCTAATTGACTACTCACTTTATTCAAGAAGTCCATCGAAGATTTGTCAGCCCATAGCTTCAACAATTTGCTCAGCACCACTTCTTTGGTGATGGTGATTTTCCTTTAATTCCTGTCTCACAGCTATTTCTGGAACGTCACATAACTTATATAGAGAAAACATGCAAATTATTGATGAGATTCATCTACCAGTTCCTTACTTTCTGTTAGTAATTCTCCAAACTCACTTTCTACAGGACCAATGCATACCTCTTTGACTCTTTGCTTTTTAAAATATCAGCAGAAACTCTTCCTACCAACTTTTACATTTTTGGCTAGCTTTTTTACAGGTTGCATTTTTTATTCCATATTAATCTTTTATGTGCCTTTCTATATGCCATCCAATCTTCTGACCTGTCACTTTGCACAATTAAATGCTTATTCTTTTTCAGTTTGATGATACCTTTTACTTTATTTTAGTCTACCCCTTGTAATTTTCCTTTCTCACTGAAATACATCTGTTCTGTGTATGTTAGTCAGTGTATTCTGTGTTTCTGAACATCCCTGGTATCATCACTTCCTTCCTAGAGTATGGTGACCAGATTTAGGCACAGTACTCCATTTGCAGCCCAACAAGTGACTTCAAAGTGACAACACAACCTCCTTTTCTCTGTATTCATTGCTTCCATTTATAAAGCACACAGCATTTATCAACATGTCCTAATACTGCCAAAGATCTGCCACCAGTGCATAATAGCTGTGGTATGTACTGTTTAATAGTACACTGAAATTACTTGCCTAGGCGGTTCCAAATTCACCTCCCAAACTCTGATCCCTTTGATATGTCAAATACTTTAGAACTATGTCATTCAGACTTAATTGTTCTGCCTCCTTGATAAAAGCTGATAAAATTCAGACTTCCCTGCATTACATTTTATCTGCCACCTGTCTGCCCATTCTGTCAACCAGTCTGTACCTTATGTTCCATTACAATCCTCCTTATTGTTGATCACACCTCCAAATTTGGTGTTTTCTGCAAATCTTGAAATGTTACACTGCACACCCATACCCAGCTTATTATCATCTAAAGCGATTGTCCAGTACCAACCCCCTGGGAATACAACTGTCCACCAGTCTTCAGTATAAAAACCATTTCTCCCTAATCTTTGAGCCAATTTTCTATCTGTGATGATTCCTTTATTCCATCACCTCAGTTTTGCTAACCAACCTTTTATATGGTCTCACACACAGCAAGACACAAACAACGTTCAGGTACAGGTGGGTAAGTGGCAAACTACACATGCCATACAAATGCCAAGCAATGACTATTTCCAGACTAACCATCAGTGAGCCCCCTGCTCTCAATATCCCGGCCACCACTATTGATCAGCCTCATGAATACTGTGATCACATGAGCAAGTCGGAAAAGAATAACTCCACAAAGCCTTTTCACCACTGACAAGGCACAAATCAAGACTTTAATGGATTGGATAAGTGCAGCTCCAATACCAAAGCATCAAGTTCCATGCAAAATGCTCAGCATAATCTAGTACAGAATTTGATTGGGACCCCATCCAACACCTTCAACCTTTACTCTCATTAGGAACTAGAACTTCCCAATGGTTTGATGGTATCTTAGTATTAGAAGATAAGTCCACAATATGACCAATATGAAAAGTACAATTCATCCTCCTTTGCAATGATGCTCCAAGTGCACAATGAAGAACAACAAAGATATTTCACAAGGTAACCTCCCAAGATGTTGCCAAATATTTGCATGTATATCTCTGCACCTTGCATAATGTTGAAAATTTCTTTCCAATCTGGCTCCAGGTTTTGATTGCAGATAAGACATCTTTTACATGCTGCCACTTTTATGCTGCTCAGTTGGCACTTTGTACTTCCAGCTGGCCTATCCACAAGATTGTGAGTGATGGATCCCTAACCTTGCTGCTATTTTCAAGAACCATTAATAAAGCAGGTTTCTCATATCGGAAATGACTTCTGACCTCCAAAGAAGGAATGAAAGACCTTCTTTTCAAAATCTCAGAACATTACAAATTTCCTTAATGCCAAAGTACTACTTCCCTTGCATTCACTGTTGTGATGTAGAAAACATGGCAGTCAATTTGTGTACAACAAGTGTCATAATAGCCAGGAAGTCAATTAGTTTGGGGAAAAGCATTAGCCAGAATTTCCCTGTTCTTCATAATTGCAAGTAATATTTAACCTCCATTTGAGAAGGCAGGCAGGACTTAAATTTAGTATCTTATTTGAAGACTGGAGTTTATATTCAGCATGGCTTCACTGATGCAAGGAGATATCAACCTGAATTTTTCCACTCATCTGGGGGTCCTCAGCACATCATATTCTCACTGGCCTGAGTACCATTAACATATTTAAACAGGCTAGCATCCTCTTATTCATTGTATGCATCACTCTGTTGAGACTAAATTATTGGTCACCTCCACACGTGGTTTTGTGTTTTCACTATTGTCTTCAAATTTATTTGTACTATCTCCTGGCAAATCTGCCATGGAATAGCCAGAAAATCCTCTGTCAATAAACTTCTGGGGGCTAATTATACAAAAGTTACCCAGGGCAACCTCCCTTCTGGGTTTTGCTTTATCCATGTGGATAAATGCCCAGAATAGTGCCCTCAAGAATAATGTGGTTGAGATTAGCTACTTAACAACTGACGCAACACCCACATGAATTTATAATTTTATGAAACAGTGGCTCAATTTAAAGCCAAATATTAAATTGGTTTATTATTGTCACATGTATCAAGGTACAATGAAAAGCTTTGTTTTGCCTGCCATCCATACAGATCATTTCATCACATTAGTGCATTGAAGTAGCACAAGGGAAAAGCAATAACAGAATAAAGTGTTGCAGTTACAGAGGAAATTCAGTGCAGGCAGACAATAAGGTGCAAAGCCATGACAAGGTAGATTGTGAGGTCAAGAGTCCATCTTATTATTCAAGGGAACCAGTAGTCTTATAACAGCAGGATAGAAGCTGTCCTTGAGATTGGCTGTTGTATCTTCTACCCAGTGGGAGGGGGGAGAAGAGAATGTTTGGGGTGGGTGGAGTCTTTGATTATGTTGGCTGCTTTTGTGAGGCAGTGAGAAGTGTAGACAGAGTCCATGTGAGAAATCTATATATTACTCATTGCATGTCAAAATTACAATGAAATGATTCACCTGACACAGTCTCATTGTGCATATCACTTCCACAGAACATGCTTACACAGGTCATTTAGATTTTCAGTGCAGTTTCAAAATAAACTTGGTCTGGTAGAAGTTATCTTGTCTACCTGGTTTAAAGATGCAAAGAACATCAGGTTTAATGGCTTTCAGAAGTACTGAACAGTTGAAATTATTCATTGGCATGTATATCTGATCCTTTTTTTAGTATTGGTTTCTTTTAAATTATGAAGTCTTATCTTTCTCTTTGTTGTGTTCACAAGGAAACTTTGATTAGAAAGGTACAAAAAAAGCTCTGAGATGAGATTTTCTGAAAAAGAAACAAGTAGTATTTTAGAGTGGGATGCACAAGGCAGACACAGTTTTCCCTAACAAAATTACTTTTCCAGGCAGCTTTAGCTTCAAAGCATTAAGGATTTATTGAAAAATTGTTTCTCCTTTTCGTTGAAGCTGATGCAACAATATAGGGGAATCAACCGGTTGAAAAAAAATTCACAACTGTTACGTGACAAGTGGGTCAAAGCATTCACCACTTCATATTTATGTTCTTCCCTTTGTTCTCTATTTAATCTTTTCCTCTCTTCCTACAGTTTCTGAGCTATGGGTCCATGGATATTAACTGGCCTTTGTTCCTGCTGCAAGGGGTACATAAGACACAGGTCATAGTTTTTGGTGTGTTGTTTAACTGTGAAGTGCATCTCAGTTTTGTCTCATCCCATATTCACTCAATGTGCACTACCCAGCAGCAGTCAGTGGATTACAATCAGTTGCAGGATCCCAACTGAGGTACAATGTGTGCAACATATCGCAATCCCAGTTGTAATGAGACAGAGACCTTGCACGGCTCAGTCCAGAGTTATTCACTGTGCCAGGTGCAGGCAGTGGACCAGATGTGCACGTCATCTCTAACTGCCCTTGAGAAAGTGGTGGTGAAGCACCTGTTGACCCATTGAAGGTGCATGGGAAAAGAGTCACTGAGTCATAGAATCATACAGCACAGAAACAAGCTATTCAGCCCATTATCCATGCCAACCTTGAAACACCTATTTATTACTAATATTACTCTAATCCCATTTTATTCTGTCCACATTCCCATCAGCTCCACCCAGATTCTACACACAGACCTACACTTGGAGCAATTTACTGTGACCAATTAACCTACAAACTCACAGGTTTTTAGGATGTGGGAAGAAACCAGAGAACCAGGATGGAATCCCATACAGTCACAGGGAGAACCTGCAAACTCCACCTAGGCAGCACCTAAGGTTAACTTTGCTGGAGCTGTAAGCTACCATTCTACCAACAATACCTAGGTGTCACACACTGTGCTGCTCTCTCTGACTCTCAATCCTGTTTGATGGGACAACCCAGGATTTTGAACTGACAGTGAAGAGAGAACAACAATGTATATCCAAGTAGGATGATATGTGACTTGTTTGGTTGGAGAAGGGGAGCAGGTCCATTTTGAAGGTTCTAGTGTTCCCATGTACCATCTTCTCTGTTTCTTGAGATGGCAAGAGTAAGGAAGCCTTGGCGAGTTCTGACATTGAATCTTGTATCTGATTCACAGTGTAGTTACGGTGCTGTGACAGTTGGGATAGTGAATAATTGTTCAGACTGCTAAGTAAATACTTTGAAATCCACAACAATATAAATAAGGAATCCAAGCATCAAATTGCCCTTTGTATATAATTCATTCTATTGAAAATTATCCCATAATATGCAAAGTATTACTCCAGAAGGAAATCTGACTAGGAGCAAAGGTATTTATAATAAAGGTATTTATAATAAAGGTAAATAAAGGTATTTTATCATATCCCCAATTATCTTCTTAAATTAGTCAGCATGGTCAGCATGGAAGAAATTATTGCAAAACCAAATGGTAAATATATCACACCATGAAATGCTCTCTTTATCATTTGGATGGAGTCAAGGAATGCAGTCCCAAAATAAAACAGCACATTATGGAAACTTCCCTGCCATGGACTCTGCCTACACTTTGCAGTAATCAAACACCTCACACACTCTGGAAATTCTTTCTTCTCCCCTCTCCTATCAGGAAGAAGATAGAAAAGCCTGAAAGCGCATACCACCAGGCTCAAGGACAGCTTCTATCCCACTGTTATAAGACTATTGAACAGTTCCCTGGAGCAATAAGATAGACTCTTGACCTCACAACCTACCTCGTTATGACCTTGCACCTTATTGTCTGCCTGCACTGCAATTTCTCTATAAATGTAACACTTTATTCTGAATTCTGTTATTCTTTTACCTTATACTACCTCAAGACACTATTCTAATGAATTGATGTGTATAAACGGTATGCAAGACAACTTTTTCACTGTAGCTCAGTACATGTGACAATAATAAACCAATTTACAAAACAATAATAATGCCATTTTTATTACTTAATTCCCATCATTCTATCTTGGGTGGTTACCATTTACACAGCACCAGTTGGACCCAACAGATTATTACTGTGGCTACACAAATAGGCCAAAGCCTGGACATTCTGCAGCGAATGGCTTGCCTCCTAACTCCCCATCTGCAAGGCATGGGGCCCTGGAGTCTATTGCAATACTCTTGGCTTGTCTGTCTTAAATTTAACGTGAATATTCCCTAATGCATTTCTGATTTCCTTTCCAATTGACATGAATAACACAAAATAATTTATGAACATTTAAATGTTCTCTTTTGTGGACAGTACATGGAGTGAAATATTGATTTACAAATTCAGTTAAATGTGATGAAATGTGATGCTTTATTCATGATGGTTGTGAGCTTCTTGGGTGTTGTTCCATTGAAGCATCACATTTCATTGGCATTCTGACTGCCATCTCAAGGGTTCACTTCCTCCACCTCAGTGCATCATGGCTGCAGCATGTGCCAGCTACAACACACACAGCAGCTACTCAGCAAGGCTTCTTCAGCTGATTCCTAGAAGCCCAGAAACTCTACTACCTAGAAAGAGATGAGAAAAACACCACCTCCCCCGCCCCCCAATTCTCCTTACACATCACCATCCTGATTTTGGAAAAATATCACCATTCCTTCAGCGTGGTTGCATCAAAATCCTGGGTGCATCCTACATGCCAGCGTGGCGGTGAAAAGAAAGTGGCTCACTGCCATCATCTCAATGGGAGGAAATGGTATCCTTTCCCAGCTCTCGCACTGTAGCCCTTGAACACTTTAGCACTAAGAAATATATCTGTCTCCTTAATGAATATATTTAATGACTGCTTACTGTGGTGGAGAATTTCACTGGTTCACCAGCCTCTGGATGAAGAAATTTCCCCTGATCTCAGTTCTAAATGGCACTCCATGTATCCTGAAGCTGTGACCCCACTCCGAGGTGGGAGCAACCTCCAACATTGAGGTGAAGAGTTCAGACATTCAGGTAGTCTTTTGGCAATGGAGAACTGCAAAAATCTTGACCCAGCCAATATAATGTCAATTAACACAGCAACAGTGGTAAAATCTTAGATGCAAAAGCTGATGTAAGGCCTGCACCTTAGCAAACTAAGTACAACTGGAGACTCTGCAGTTTTACAAGAATGTCTACAACCACAAATATATAAATATCTACAACCAGGAAACAATGACTTTTCTGAAATTCACTTTTCATGAATGCTCTTTAACTCATACTTGAGGGCATAGGAATATCATAAAAAGGTCAGAAATACTTGTTTTTTAAACTTTCTATTGTTATATCTCACATTTAATTTTCCAATACATATAGAATCTATGAAAATAAAAAAAAACTTGCAGATGATGGGAAACTGAAAATAAAATCAGAAGGTGCTGGAAACACTTAGCAGGTCATGCAGCAACAGTGACAAGTCTGTCTCTGTCATGAAATGTTTCTCTTTCCATGGATGTTGCCTGACCAGCAAATGTTGTATGTAGTGGAATACATCATCCCTAGTTACCGTGGCTTGGAATTTTTATTGTAATATGCAGTATTTATGTGCTGTATACAAACATGTATTTCAGTAAAAAGTTATCTGTTAAAAGTAGATCTGGGATTAATGCACAGATCTACAATTTTCCTTCCAGGGCAACTATGCACCAGACATAGTAACATATAAAAGCATTGGTCATGCACAGTTGCAGCAACAGTGTGCACTTCTGTAATTTTATATTACACATGATTTATAGTGCTGGGCACTCATGGCAGGAAGTCATTCACTTTTCATGAGAGCATGCCTCACCTTTCATTATAGGGGTCTCATCTGAGCTAATCTCAGGCCATGGAGACCAGCACTTGGTTCCTTCCACACTTTTCCCTTTGGTCCCCCTTGGGTCCATCAACACCTCCACTCAGCTGTAGCCTGACCTGTGAGAAATTTCTTCCCTGCCTCAACTGCTCTAATCACCAGCCCAAACTTCTCCTCTCCTGATTAAAATATTCTAGTGACCCATCCTGACCCTTGACATCCTGGTTGTAATTACTGCAACAGTGTGAGACTGTAAACCAGTATCTGAGAGAATGTACAAGAGCAATGCATTTGTGTGAGACCATACATCAGTGCTACATCTGTACGTAGTTAAAGAGGCAGGCTTCTGACTGAATGTCTGCTGAGTCACCTGTGCACCTTTTCCCAGTGCCAGTGAATTTCTGAAATAGAAACAGAAAATGCTGCAAATACTCATCAGGTTGGGCAGCAGCCGAGGAGAAAGAAAACAGGTTAATGTTTTAAGTTAGTGATCTTTCAGAACTGGGAAAACTTGGGCCCCATGTAGATAAAAGAAATCAGAGGTTTACAGAATCAGAGAATGATGAAATACTTGACAGGTCAGGCAGCAAGGGCAGAGAGGGAAAAGGGTTAAAGGTCATCTGTTCTGATTTCAGATTTCCAGCATTCATGATGGTTTGCTTTTGTGTCAAAGTAAAATCTTTTCCAAAGTATCTTACTTTGTTTAAAACACTGGAAGGGTGATGGTGTGGTGGAATCATGGATGGCATGGTGGCAGAGCAGTTAGTGCCACTACCTCATAGCTCCTGCAAACCAGGTTCAATCCTGACCTCAGCTGCTGCCTGTGTGGAGTTGGGATCTTCTCTCTGTGACTACATGGCTTTTTCTGTGTGCTCTGGTTTTCCCCCACACTTCAAAGATGTGCAGGAAAGTTAACTGGTCACTCTGCGTTACCCCTTGGTACAGGTTAATTGCAAAATGAAACAAAGGGAGTTTGTGGAATGTGTGAGAGAGAATAAGTTGGAGGGCTTCACAGAAATAAGGGAGGGGAATGGGGCAAATGGGATTGCTCCCCTGGGAATCCGTTGAACTGAATGGTTTCATTTGTAATGTTATAAATAGAAAATATGACAATTACCAATGGCGCTGCTGTTAATATAATAATTTTCTTCAGCAACATTTATTTTTCAGTGGATAAATAGGGCAGATCCTCAGCATATTCACTCAAGTGTGTTAACTGAGGGAAGATTAAAACTGCCAACACAACATTAGAGCTGGCTGTACCAGGCACAAAGCCTGCTTTAAAACTCCTGCCAATAACATCCCTTTTATTACATATGTCTGGTCAAATAGATTGCCACATTATTGGCAACTCATGGATGTATTTAAGATAAATGTGTTGGACCTGTCATGAAATTTTTAACAATTAATCAATTGGTAACTAAATTTGCTCACTATCCAACTTTCAACAAATACAGAATGAGATCACTTTCTTGCCTTGAAGGTTTCGTGCTGCACTTGTAGGAAAGGAAGGGCCAATTATATCGGAGCTTACATTTGGCCTTTTATGAACAGCATAAATATCGTACTTTAAAAATAGCATTCTTAAAGGCATTCAAATCTTATTGAGTAATTCAGCTGCTCTGTTATTTTTGCACAGTACATGTGACTAATAAATAAATATCTTAAATATCTTAAATCTAAACTGTGACGCAAATTCTAAAGATGTAAAACAAACATAAGCTTCTCATAAATTTCACCATAACTATATGAAATGACAGGTCAGCCATCCATTTATTGTAATCAAGTCACACTGTTATACTGGTGCCCGTCCACACTGCCCCATCTGGTAGGAACTGGAACCATTTGTTTTAGTTTATATTCCTGGGCAAGTAATGGATATTGATATATTAAGCATGTCTTCTAAGTATGATTTTAATAAACTGCACCTTCATGGATTGTTTTGTCAGTGTGTAAATATGCATAAGTATTATATTAGTGTTAGACTGGAAACCAGTAGTTATCAGTGTTAGACTATGCAGCAGTACCATACCTTTAGGGGAATATACAAAGACAAAATTATGTGAAGCTGTTCATCAGTCCTCTGTAACACTATACATGAATACTGCATCTGTGTGTGAATGTAATTAAAATATAGTTATGTCACTGTACACCAGTTAAATATCAGTGGAAAAATATGCACTAGTATCATACCACTGTGTTAATATGTACAAATACCGTATCAGTGTGAGAATATACACCAACACATATGTAGAAAGGTATATAAATTTTCTCTGTGTAAGTTCTATACCCTTTTTTAATTTGAAATTTTTAATCTCTTAAAATGTGGAATGAACAAGACCATAAACTGCATTCCTAATTTATAAGTTAATATGTCGAGTGCCCATTGAACTGAGCAGTGACCTGTGACTCAGGATCCTGGACTGGTCCCAGAGATGGGAGGTGTAATGTGGGAAGCAGCAACTGATAGCATGGTGTCAATAAACTTTTATACTTCAGAAAGCTGTCTCCTTGTGTGCTGTTGCTGATGACAAATGTTATAATGCTCAATGTTAATGTTCATTTCTAACAGCTGCATTTGAAATGGTCTTTGTAAGAGCGGCAGCAATAGTAAAGAAAATAAGGAAGTTCTACACAAGCGTATAATCTATTTTTAGTAATGTTAATTGAGGGATAAATATTGACCCAGTTACACTGGAGAGAATTCCCCTGATTTCCTTCAATATAGTGTCATACATTCATTATAACTTCTCCATATCTAGCTGCTATTTGAACTATATTTTAGTAAAATATTGGCACTGGCAAAGGAACAGTGGTATACAAACATGTCATGGACAAACCAATGCACAGAATGCTTAACAAATTGAACATGGTTGAAAGATTCTAGGCTTCATTTGCTTTCCTGAGGCTAACAATGGCCTCTGTAAAATCATTTGGAATTTATGGAATTCCATTCTTTATGTTTTGCTTGTAACAGTCCATTCTGCCCAACAGATTTGCAAAGGAAATCTTACTTGACAGGCACTTAATCCAATACAAATGTTCCCCTCCCACTCTTGCATCCTTTGACTTCCTCGTTTTACAGATGTGAGCATTGTTGGCACTCGTGATGTTTATTTGCCTTGCCTGGTTGCTCTCAAGAAAGTTGTCATGTGTCTTCTGCTTAAAACTTCTACAGTTCATGTGGTATCTTAAGATAGTTCATTCTTACTTCAGAATTGCAGCATTCATGATATTTTGCCTTTGTACCATGGTAAATATACCTTACTTTGTTTTACATGATAGAACGGTGAAGTCACGATGGAGACATTAAGACACTGCCTTAGCTCTGATGCTGTTGCTACAATTTTCTAAATCATCCTTTATCCTTATTTAGTGTACCACATTGGATGTTCACAATATTGTCTCATCTAAATTGTACATCCCCCACATTCATTCCACAAGGGTGATCCTGCTGAGCTTTCAGCTGCCCATTAGTTTAATTTTCCATCCCACTCCCACACTGACTTCTCACACTATTCCAATGAAACCCAATATATGATCAAGACAATCATTTCATTTTCAGTATAACATTAAACTCAACAATTTCAGATAACCAGCCTTTCCAGTTTGTGTCAGAACTAGTCAGGCATAAGAACGGGGAATGATTGGAGTGCTCAGCCTGGCTGGGTAGCATCCATGGGGATGGTGGCAGAGTTGCACTTCAGGTCGATGACCTTTCATGTTGATGGGGAGGTCATTGATCTGGGCAGATGATGCTCAGTTTGCTGAGCATTTCCAGAACTTTTTTTTGTTGCAGAATTCCAGTGTCCTTCGTTTTTTTTTGCTTTGGCCAGTTCTCCACGGATGCTACCCGGCACAGTGGTCTTGATGGAATTTGGGATGCAATGGGAGAAAGGGGAATTCCAATGAACTATGCAAAATAGTTAATCATTCTCATTTATTTTAGACTTCCAGCAACTACTGGGCACTGTCTCTCACAGTTCCAACATGTTTCCTGTCCTTCCTCTGTTCACACCTCCTCCAGACACATTGACTACAATTATCATCCTTCATCATCCTCTCTCAATCAACACCAGTCTGTGTCATACATTTTCTCTGGTCCCCACCCTATTACATATATTCCCTTTTGTTTTCCCAACCTTCTCCCTTCTCTGCCTGTTTGCTAGATTTTCCCAGTCAATGAAAAGTTATTGACCTGAAATTTAATTTTATTTAGATTTTATTTACAGCATAGTAACAGGCCCTTACAGCCCAACGAGTCCACACCGCCCATTTTTTAAACCCCAAATTAATCTACCCGTACGTCTTTGGAATGTGGGAGGAAACCGGAGCACCTGGAGGAAACCCACACAGACACGGGAGTACGTACAAACTCCTTACAGGCAGCGGCGGGAATCGAACCTGGGTGCCTGTAAGGAGTTTGTACATTCTCCCGTGTCTGCCCCACAAATATTAACTCC
>JARFYF010000053.1:29583105-29595118 GCA_030265395.1 Rhina ancylostomus | reverse complement strand
CTGCAGTCTCTCCAAAGCCTCCACATCCTTCCTTTAATGGAGCAACCAGAACCTGTAAGGCATTGGATAAGATTCAGATGCAATACGTACACTGATTCCTACACTGTTCTTCACGTGGGCCAGGAAATCAAACCACCAATGACTGTTATACTCTGCACCCATCGACCAAGGTCACTGGGCAGAGATAGGCTGTAAACATTCATGCTCGACTTGGCATGGATGTGTAGTCTTAGTGGATCATTTCTTCATCTGGACAAGATTCTGACACTATAAGAGACACTAATTCAAGGATTCCTAGAGCAGGGTCATGGGGTTTAAGGCACAGAATTACATCCAGCAAGACATGAAAGCAATATATTGCTGACCTAGACCAGTGCCCTTCACTCTTCATGCCCAATCAGTGTTAGAACCAAAGGAATTGGAATGGCATGGAGCACTGGAAGGTACAGGAGAATGACCAGCAACACCAATAGTCATAATTCCAATGTCTGACTAGATTGCCCAACTCTATGTGACGACAAGGTCACTCTGAGCGGGCAATGGATGATGACCACTATCCCCACCCACATCTCTGGATTTGAACACAAGGCTAGCAGAATTTAAGCAAACTCAGATTGACCCTGCTCAGCACAGACCAGGCCAGGCCAGGCCAGCCAATGCCTCTGGATGACATATATCAAGGAAGGCTTGTATTCATAGAGAAATTTGCCCAATGGCCCTTGGCTGTCATGAATGGGGCCACAGGGCATTCCCCTTTGTTTCTGTGATTGAGACAATATATTGGTCCCCATAGCAACTGAGGAAAAATATTTCATCGTGTTGAAGGGTTTTTCCAGAGGCTGAATAGGACCTGTTAAAACAAAGCAAGTGTGCTTTCCTCAACGTGCTTTCCTAATATGTAAGTCCTTTGTTAGCATGCTCAAAGTCAAAGTCGAGTTTATTGTCATATGCGCAGGTGCAATGGAAATCTTCCTTGCAGCAGTATTGCGGGCACATAGCATTAGAGGCACAATATTCACAAGAAAAACCTAATTAACTACAACATTATTCCAAACAGACCTTGCACAGTAACAACATCTCTCCACCAGTTACTGAGGAAGGAAGAACACTGGCTTGAGGTGAAGAGCAAGAGAGAATGTCTGGTAATCGTTAGCCAAGCCTTAGCAGTGACTCACTCTTGGTCTACTGTGACGTGAAAAGGGCAGCAAAGCTTTCCTGTGATGTCTAAGGTTATAGTGTTTGAGCAGTCATCCTATTGTATGTTAGGACAAAAGGTATAAAGGATTATGCACAGCTTGACAAGGTGGCAGTAACTGTTGCTTTTTGGATTGTTCATTTTTAAAATTCTGACTGGGACCTTCGCATTACAGAGCACAACCGCTTGCTGGTCACCTTCTGGGTGAAGTTAGCCACTCTCATGATGACAGCATCAAGACTACAAAAATGGACTGTGTTACATTTTCTGTATGGGTGCATTTCGAAATAGAAGTCCACCACAGGCTCCCGTATGAAGAGGCCTCAGTAAATTTGAAATTAAAATTCTTACTCCATAATTCCAGAACTATGGTCCAGGTATGGGTAGATGGGACCAGGCAGAAAACCAGGCTGGCATGAACGAGATGGGGCGAAGGGCCTGTTTCTGCACTGTAGTGCTCTGTGACTCTAATTCATTGATGACTATTTCTCAGTCACAGTAAAGAAATCGTAAGGTCCACTCATAAATGTGTTACTTAAAGCAGATGCATAGAGAGCAATGTTGGAATCAAAATACAAACAGAAACTGCTGGAAATATCAGCAGGTCAGATGACATCTGTGGAAAGAGAGACAGGATCAATGTTTCAGGTCAAAGACCCTTCGTCACAACTGTGAAGGAGAGAAGTTTGTTCAACAACAGGGATGCTGGGGGACGAGTATGTCTCTGATAAGGTAAAACTGAGATGACCATGGGGGTAAGCTGTAAATAAGGTTATTGGTCAATGAGTGAATGAATGGGAGCAGTTAGAGAGAGAGAACATAGACAGAAGAATGTAGGAGTTGTGAATGAGCTGACCATAATGCCAATTTAACTTGCATATGGTCTAATTCCCTCTATTCCAGGTACCTACTGCTCTCTGTTAAAAAAAAGTGCCTCATGAATCTCCTTTAAATTTTCTCGCTCTCAGCTTAAAGCCATACCCTCCAGTATTTGACATTTCCACCCTGGGAAAAAGACTATCTATCCTATCTATATCTCTCATAATCTTATATATTAGTATCAGGTTTCCCCTCACTCTCAGAGAAAACAATCCATGTTTGTCCAACCTCTCCTTCTTGCCAATACTCTCTAATCCAGGCAACGTCCTGGCGAACCTCTTCTGCACCCTCTCCAAAGCCGCCACACCATTTCTGTAGTGCAGCGACCAGAACTGAACACAACAACTGCTGACACCAACTCATCCCCTTCACTGTACCGTCAGCACCCTCAGGAATCATCAAAACTACGATGCCCAGAGAATGGTGCCTGCAATTTGGATTTCACCCATATTTTTCTGTGCTAGATAGGCAGTGTCTTTTTACCCTAACGTAAGATCAGTGGACAGCAAATACAACTGCAAAATTGGGATATCCTCACTTTAAGAAATCATTTCCTGACATTACTTTAAGAAGCATTAAGACCATGTCTACATTCACAGAAGACAGCTACAGCACGCTGCCACCTCATTCTCACACCGTACGCTGGGAAGGAGGTTAGTTTTCTTTGAGAGATCTCTCCATTGGAAGGAAGGGGAGAAATCAGGGTGGGGAGGGGTGTAATGGCACAGTGACAGTGAACTGCTTTAAAGTGGCCCCATTTGGCTTGAGTGCCGCAATCAGACCCTTAGTAGCTGAGTTCTATCGTAGCAAGGTGCTCAATCGGGCGATTCCATAATGGGCGTCAGGACACCAGTCCTGGCTTTCTCCAGGTGAGGGGTAAGGTGGGGAGGAGGGGTTTCATGGTCATAGAACATAGAACCATAGAACATAGAACAGTACAGCACAGAAACAGGCCCTTCGGCCCACAGTATCTGTGCTGACCATAATGCCAATTTAAACTGCACATCGGACTGCACATGGTCTATCTCCCTCCATTCTCTGCATGCTCATTTGCCCATCTAAGTCATAGAGAGATACAACCCAGAAACAAGTCTGCACTGGCCATCAATACTACTGTTTACACTAATCCCATATTAGTCTCCCGTCAGCTCCCCACAGATTCTGCACTCACCTACACATTAGGGTTGATTTACAGTGGCCCATTAACCCACCTAAGCACACATCTTTGGGATGTGGGATCACCCAGAGGAAACCCACATGGTCACAGGAAGAACATGCAAACCCCACACAGACAGCACCAGGGGTCAGGATCGAACCCAGGTCACTGGAGCTGTAAGGCAGCGGCTCTACTCCCTGTGCTGTTGTGCCATCCAACCAGACAAGACCCTCACCAGCAGAGGGTGGACCAACTGGGTCCAATCTCATAGGTAGTCCCAAGCCACTGATGTCAGTGGCAACATCAGGAGCAACTGAAGTAATTAATGCTGCCAGCAGTGAGATTTTTAATAGATTAGTATGACTGGTGAGTTTTATAAAATATAAATCCATGCTCAGTATCTACAAGACTCCTGGTGGTTATGAAATTACAGAATGGACACTGATTGATTGAGTGCTTTGAGAGAGATTTCCATTGCAGTGTAGGGCCAGTTCCAGAGCTCTGAAGATCCTACGTGGCATGTTACAGCAGATATGGACTGTCAGCCCAACACCGTGTAATCAGAGTGTGATAAGACAAATTGAAAATAGTCATGGCAAACTTGCAGACCTAAGATCCAAAAAGGGAAAGAGGATATTTCAGAAATGTCAGGTATAGCTTGCAGTATGGAATTTAATGATTCAAGAGACTTAGAGAATGGATGGACCCATATTTAGTTGAGTTTACAACCATGTATTGATGTAAATAGTTAACTCATTGTTTATGGATTTAAATAGATAATGGTTTTTATGGATTTTTTAAAGGGGATGCAGTATAGTGTATATAAGTCTTACCTGTAAGAACTGAATATACCAAGTGGTAAGACTTTGATACAATGTTGTTCCAGGCACTGCTCTTTAGCTGAGAGTTAGCATCTTCAATTAAGAATGTCCTATCGACAGCTCTGCCTCAATTCACATTTGCAAGCAGCAACACAGTAGAGTCAACAAATGGCAAGGCAAGGCCATTTCAGAAAAGTTGAGGGAACCACATGGAGCAGAGCTGGTTATAAGTCAGCCAGACCAGGTAGGAATGACAGATTCCCTTCCCTGAAAATTTGTGTGAACTAACTTAGATTTTAGCAAATCTCTTGCAACTTTCGTATTCATCGTTTCTAAAGGCAGCCAAAAAACTGCCAAATTTATTAAATTCAGTCTCCTAAGTTCACTGTGGTGAGTGTTCAACTTGCAACCTCTGGATTGTTATTCAATACCATAACCTTATGTTACCATACTTGTAAAGAATTCCTAAAGGAAATCCCATTGTTTTTTGTGTGGAAAAGGAGCCAGTGAAGACAAACATGGACACCTCAACGAAGGCAGATGTTTGCGTAGAAGTCAGCAGTGAACAAGCGAAAAATCTGTAAAACAGGAACAAAGATTTCACAGGATTTTCAAAATGATCTGCCTTCTCTTTTTAAAGGTAGCTCTGCCTTTTCAATTGCACCTGGCAACATTGAATGCTTATTTAATAATGTTAGCTAACCCATCAGAATTGAATGGTAGTGACGGAGAATGGGATATACAATGCCAACTTTATTTAAATATGGCCACACATATTTCAGTGGCATCCTGCTTTATTTCACCGGCTTATAAAATAGCCAAACAAGTGAGTGAAATACAGCGTTACAGATCCCAGTCCGTTTCTTTGCCCCAGTATTGTGTAAAATCAGAGTGAGTGAAATGAATGTATATCTTCTTTATTTCTGCTGGTTACTGTAAACTACAGCTTTTAGAAGACATTATTACATTGCCAAACCACAGCATTTTTGTTTACCTTATCTGCTCTTCACTTTTAGAAAGGCATTAACCCTTAGCATGGGTTTCCCAACTTTCAGTCAAAGGAACTTTAAACTATGGGATCCAATGGGAAGTAAAAGTCTCTGTTGAGAATGAGTATTCTCCCTCATTACTTGTCCTCAAATCTCTAATTCCAACTCAGAAACAAACCCCATCTTGCTGAGTACTCAGTGACTGAGGGCACTAAATCCTTGTCACCCACAAGAGCAACCTTCTGCGGACAACAAAATACAGATACCACTGTGGCTCTCTCCTTTTGACCAATATACTCTATAATGTTATAAAAAGCATTAACGGGCATTAATAAATGTATTAAATAGTTTAAAAAATAAATTATATTAACTGACAAACTACTTCTGTTGAATGTACTGAAACTTACAAGCAGTGACCAGTTTTAAAGTCACAATGAACAGCTGTGTAAACAAAGACTGTTCTCTATTAGTACAGAAAGCAGCACGGGAGTCACTTAACGTAAGTGGTCTGGAAACTGACTGCCACATTTCTACAGATAAAGACTGGTACCTCACCATGTATATGTATAGAGATATACTGTATATGTTTGAAAAACATCGAGATGGAGCTTGGGGCTGACCTCGTGTACGCGGATCCATGGATAGCCAATCGATGGGTAGTGAGGACTGTGTGTAATAACACTGAGGTTCATCTAATGAATCTGTGTTCAGAGACAGCCCAGACTGGATGACTCTGCAAAAACAACTTCAATCTCAATTCAACTCCTTCTTCAGGCTTGGGTCCAAGTTGTAAAAATAACTTTCAGCCAGTTTAGTGCTTATCAGTACTGAACTGGCAGGGTTACTTTCAGGTGAGAGAGAAATGGAAACAGTCACATGGGTGCAGCAAGGGATGGTCTTCTGAGGGAAGCTTTATAATATGCATTTAACAAAGATATAGTTGGCTTGAAAGTGGTGAAACTGAGTGGCCCCAACTGGGAAATCTTCATTCCCCAGCATGAGGTCATCTCTTATTGACAGAGTTTCTCACAAAAGGAGAAAGGAGAAAAAGCTTTCATCTCAATGTCATTGTGTACACGCAAAGTAAGTAATATTTTAATTGTTCAGGCCCTGACAATGAAGTTCATAGCATCTGAATACTTAATACTGCCTCATTGATCAAACATCAGTTTAAAAGGAGCAATAACCTTAAATAAATTGCCAATGAAATGAACAAATATATTTTATTGTGGGTGAACTCGTGTGAAGCGATGCTGGAAATGAACTCCCAAACTATTTACCAGTGAGCTCATTCTGTTCTCCTATCTCCACCCCTGTATTTACTGTTAAGTGCAGGTCCAGTTACAGTAAGTTGCGTGAATGAATTGACCTCTGGCACTGGCCCAGAAGCACCTGCCTGCCAAGCAATTAATTGCAGGTATGTTCAGGTAGCTTTTACAGGAACGAGTCTCAGCCCTTGGGGTCCACCATGGCTGACTTATTAACAGAAAGAATGCTGCACATCATCCTCCAGCTAAAGAAAATGAAAAGATGTATTTTTTGCAATCGATAAAAGATGTAATTCGTTCAGTAGGCTCCTTCCACCACCCACCCAGTTAAGCACACATAGGAGGTAATTTTAATCTAACTTACTGCCAAGTCTATCCCCAGATCAGGGGAATGCCAGCTTTTCACTGACTGTATGAATATCATTGACTTCAAAGGGAAGGCAGACAGATCTAAAATAAGCATAGTACCTGTTCCCTATAGTTTCCCAATTGGATGGGTTGTTAAAATAAACCCACCACTCCAAGGTTAACAGATATAGATGTGCCAAAAAAACGTATCAGGGTTATTCGAAAGTACACACAAGCAAAACAAGGTTTGCTAAAAGTAAATCCGATTTCTGTGAATGGAACATGAGAATAGGAGAATACCAAGTGAATCGGAGTTTTCACAGCCACTAAATGTTGAAGTGTAAATAGATTTTGCAGAGGAAGTGGAGGTGGGGAAAAGGTTTGCAAGAGCAGAGGGCATTGTTTTGTTTGAGGAGGGTTATAAATGGAGATTAAGGGGAAGGAGTCAGTACCTGAGGACATTGACATCTAACATTCTGTAGGGGAGAGAGTGGGAATCAATCCCACGGGTGGATAAATGTGATGAAAATGAATTCAATGCATCTTATAATTTGGAGATCCTTCCCCTGAGGAGTAAGATTAATGTTAATAATAAAAGATGTCAGTCACAGTTCAGGTAGTTTTTAAGTGATTTCTTTTTGTCTTATAGTTGAGTGAAGTGCCCCAGTTCAACCATCTTTCACATATAAATTGCAAGATCTTCCTTGCTGCTTCATGGGAAGGTATTCATTCAAACTTTAAAATGTTCTTATCCATGTTACTTCCAAACTGATTAACCCCAATAGAGCTTACTCCTATCTAGAGGAAGGAGCAAAAGGTTCATTAATTATCTTGAGCACCCAATGGGTGTAACCGCAAGCAGATGCAGCCACCATAGAGAACCCAGTTAGATCAATGAAACAAAATGAACTCAGATTCATCTTGACCATAGCCTTCAACAGTTTGTCTCTGCCAAACTAAAAATGTTTAAAACCAAGAAGAAACTGCTCAGCTTGTTAAGGTACCCATGATCTACTGTGAAGCTGCAAACTTTAAGTTGAAACCAAGCATTCAGCAGGTTAAGCAGCATCAGTGAGAAGAGAAACAGCGCTGATGTTTCGGGAAAGGACCCTTCATCAGAACTGGGATAAGTGAGAAGACAAGTGTGTTTTACGTTGTTGAGAATGGGGAGGTGGAGAGAACAGAGGGGATGTCTGTGATAGGGCACAAGGTAACAATTTCACGATTTTAAAACTTTATCACGGTAATAGTTACTTTAAAAAAAACAGCAGTTGGAGACAAAAGGTAAAATAAGAAATAAATTGAAAGAGAAAGATGCTTGTGGAGAGAGTGAAAAAATGGGAGTGACCTGAAATTGTTAAATCTGGAGGTTTGTGGGCTGAAGGGCCTGAATTGTGCTGTAGGTTTTCTATGCTTCTAGAGGGCTGCAACATACACAGAGGAAAGATGAGGTGTTGATTACCTGAGCTTACCTTGGGTGTCCTTGAAGCAATGTAGGAGGCCACAAAGACAGACCATGGGAGTGGGACAGGGAATTAAAGCAACAGGTCAGGATCTCCCTTGTGGCCTGAAGGGAGGTCCTCAGCAGAGGGGTCCCCAATCTGCATTTGCTTTCTCCGGTGTAGTGAGACCACATCATGAGCGCCAGATGCAGGACTCCAAACTGGAAGTACAAGTGAATTGCTGTTTTACCCAGAGGAACTGCTTAGGTCCCAGGTTGGTGGGAAGGAAAGAGATCAAAGGACTAGGGGCCCTTTCTCCCAACTTCAGAATTCCCCATCTATCTGGGCCCTCCTTCTAGAGTCTTACCCTTTCTATGTTTCCATTGCCTTTACTCACTCTGACCTGCCATCCTCTCCTCCCCCTGAACTTGCTCACTTAGTATTATTGTCAAACCCGACACAGGATGGTGGCATTGTGGTTCGATGACCTACCCCTCCACTTCATCAGGGCTGCACTTCAGCTCTCAGATACCCCTTCATACTTCTCACTAAAGCATTACCCCACCATTGGACATCAGACCATTCTCTCCCACAATGGTTACTGACCTCATTTCTTCCACAGCCTCCAACTTCATAGCTCCCCATCCCCTCAACAGTCCACTTCTATCTCCTGCCCAAGATCTACAGATAGGACTGTCCTGGTAAACCCATCATTTCAGCCTGTTCTTGTCCCACAGAACTTGTTTCTTTCTTCTCTACTTACCACACCCCTTCTCACTTATGCCTTTAATGTTCTGTTACTTTAACAGTTTCCAGTCTGCTGGTCCCAAATTGGTTCATCTTCAGCATAGCCATCTAATCCCTCTGCACCTCTGTCTCACACCAGGGTGATCTGAGGGACCTTCACTTTTTCCTTGAGAGGAAAGCCAAGTATTCTCTCTCTGCCACCACTCTCATTTATCTGACTGAACAACTCCTCCTTCAACTCCATTCACCTTCTCCTAGTCAAGGGGGTAGTCATGGAAACTCATGTGGGCCCAGGAGATATACCTGTCTCGTTATGGGATACATGCAACAGTCCTTGTTTCAGACCTACTCAGATCCACTCCCCCAACTCTTTGTCTGAAACATTGATGACTGTATTGGTGCTGTTTCTTGGACTCACACAGAATTCAAAGGTTTCATCACCTTTGCTGCCAGTTTCCACTCTCCTTTCACTTTCTCATGGTTCACATCTGACTCTTCCCTTTCTTGACATCTCTAAGCCATCTCAGCAGGTAGCTTAACAACCAATATCCATTAGAACCCCACTGAATCACATAGCTCTCTGGACTAAACCTTCTCCTTGTTTCCTGTACATTTCTCCATCTTCTTCATTTCTGTTTTGATAATGTGACTTTCTACAGCTGTACCTTCATGATGTCTTCCAATTTCCTTAACCATAACTTCTCTTCTACCATGCTTGACAAAGCTCTTCACTAAATCTCTTCTATTTCCCCCACTTCTGCTCTTACTCCCTCTGCTCACAGCTAGAGCAAGCACAAGGTTTACTCTGTCCTCGCCACCCACCTGCCATCCTCCACATTAAATGGATCACCTTCCATAATCTCCACCACCTCCAACAGGATTCCGCCACCAGACACACCTCCACTTTCCCTCCTCTTTCAGCATTCCAAAGGGACTGTTCCATCAGATAGTCTCCAGTCTACTCTGCCATCTCCACCGACCACTTTCCTTGCTGCGTCCCGGACCTAAAACATTAACCGTTTCCCTTTCCACAGATCCTGCCTGACCTGCTGAGTGTTTCCAGCATTCTGTATTTTAATGTTACGCTGGTCTGGAGCATCTCCGCCGAGATGGGATTGTGTTGTTCTGACAAAGAATTGTATTGGACCACTCCTGGCTGTTTGGACCATCCTAGTTACAGCAGTTGTGGTACTTAAAGGGCTACTCACCTGCTCTTCACTTTGTTGTGTAGTCTGCTTTGAAGGTGTTTGGAGACTCTAAGGAGTCACAAACTGTTTCCACAATTTTGGTTGAGGTACCCCAGTGAATATTTGCTAGGCGATTGGAGCTGCTGAACTCGAGCTATTTGAGGCAGACATTCCTGAGACCCCAAGGTAGGAGGGGAAGAAGGGCTCATGCCAGCACACCCCACGTCCCCATGAGCAGTTGGTTTGGGGACGGGAAGAGAAAGGCTATCTCCTTCTCCCTTGGTTTCTCACCTTGCTTTATGCTGTTGCTGGTGCAGCTGAATGATGATTGAAAGCTAACCCAGGGTCAGGTAGACAGTCCAGTTGGTTCTCAAGATGGGATTCTAGTGTGTACATTTACCCAAAGAGGGTTGGATTCCTCATTACCATCTGTCACATGTACCTCAATTGAGTCATTGTGAGGCCTTTGGCAAGAAAAGGAGTAAGAGACTTCAGCAGGCGGAGAAAGAATGTGTAAGCATTTAAGGTGGATAAGTTCACAAAGCCTGACAGGATCTGTCCCAGGTTATTGGGAGAGGCAAGAGAGGAGATAGCTGGGGCCTTGACAAAGGTCTTTGTATCCTCTCTAACCACAGGTGAGGTCCCAGAGGGTTTGAGAGTAGCCAGTGCTGTTCTTTGTTTAAGGAGGGCAATGGGAATAATCCAGCAAATTAATAGGCCGGTGAGTGGTAGGGAAGCTATTGGAGAGGATTCTTAGGCATAGGAATTACTTGCATTTTGAAAAGCACGAATAGTCATCATGGCTTTGTGTGGGGCAGGTCATGTACCACGAACTTGATTAAGGTGAGGAAGGTTACGGATGAGGGCAGGACAATGGATGTTCTCCACATGGAGTAAGGCATTTGGCAAAGTCCCTCGTAGTAGGCTGATTCAGAAGAGTAAGGCACATGGGATCCATGGAGAACTGGTAGACTGGGTTCATAATTGGCTTGTCCATAAAATACAGAGGGTAGTGGTAGAGGGGTGTTTCTCTGACTGGAGGTCTATGATGTGGTGTTCTGCAGGGCTCAGTGTCAGAACCACTGTTGCTTGTGAAGCATACAAATGATTTGGATGAATATGTAGATGGGCTGATTAGTTAGTTTGCAGAGGACACAAAAAACAAATCGGTGGAGTTATGGATAGTGAAGAATATTGTCAAAGGAAACAACAAAGTATAGGTCAGTTACAGTTATGAGTGGAGAAACAGCAGATGGAGTTTAATCCAGACAAGACTGAAGCGTTGCACTTTGGAGGTCAAATGTCAGCGGACAGTAAATGGCAGGACCCTTGAGAGAACTGATGGTATCTTGGGGTGTAAGTCCATAACTCCCTGAAAGTGGCAATAAAAGTAGAAAGGGCAGTAACGAAAGTATACGGCATGCTTACCTTCATCAGCTGAGGTATCGAGTCTACAAGTCAGGAAATCATGTTGCTGCTTTGGGCACATTTGGAGTATTGTGGCCAGCTCTGGTTGCCATATCACAGGAAAGGTGTGGAGGTTTTGGAGAGGGTTCAGAAGATGTTCACCAGGACATGTTGCCTGGATTAGAAAGTATTAACTATAAGGAGAGGTTGGCCAAACTTGTATTGTTTTCTCTGGAGTGTCGGAGGCTGAAGGACAACCTATCTGGACCCTTATAATTTTATGTACTTCTCTGATATAAAATTATGGGAGGCATAGATAGGGGAGGTGGTCAGAGTCTTTTTCCCCCAAAGTGGAAAAGTCAAATACCAGAAGGCATAGCTTTAAGATGAGAGGGGGAAATTTAAAGCTGTCTGAGGCATTTTATTCACACAAAGTGGTAGGTGTCACAATTTTGATCCAGAGCAAACTCAGAGAACCCATATGTGGCACACTGATGCAAGACTGGAGTCAGAATACTTCCTCAGGACAAACACAGGCAGTAACTGGAAGGAATCTTGCCTCGGAGATCAGAAG
>JARFYF010000053.1:29569621-29583005 GCA_030265395.1 Rhina ancylostomus | reverse complement strand
CCTGATGGGGCTCAGGTGTGTATTGTTATCTAATCAGTCCAGCATGGAATCCATGTGCTGGACTACAAGGCATTAATGGAGCCAAATTGAGGGCCAGAACTCAGAACCATGACAGTAGGTGCCTGGAATGCAGGGGTGGTGATGGAAGCAGATACAACAGCGATGTTTAAGAAGCATTTAGATAAGCACATGAACATGCAGTGAACAGAATGCATGCAGGTGGGATTAGTTTAATTTGACCACATGATTGGCACAGACATTGTGGGCCGAAGGGCTTTTTTCTGTGCTCTACTGTTCTATATTCTATGTTCTAAGCAAATGGCACCTCTCTAGATTCTCTTGAGGACCCTACTCCACCAAACCACATTTAAGGTCAATCCGGATTTTTCTGAACATAAATTTGTGGAATTATACTGGACGTAGATAGTTAACTGGAATAATAAAAACCTTCAAAAGTAAAGCTCTGGAAGACAACCAGGCTACAACCTTGGATTGTATTATTCCACCTTACATCAGGATGGAGTAACTCTTGACTTTATTTACCAATAAGGTGCCCTGTTTCTAGGAAGCTGATGAGTCCCTTGGTCTCAGATCTGCTGCTCTGCCACTGGGAGGGCTGGCAGTCAGTGGGGGTGGGGAAAGGACAGTGTACTGATAAAGCTGGACACATAACATCATTGAAGACAAAACTTTTCACGTTGGCGCTAACATCCCAGACCTGCATGGCAGGATAACAATGGAGAAAGCTAGTGCATATGGTATGTAAATTAATTAATATAACAGGAGAGGATGGCCCAGGTTGTCAGTCAGGGACGGAGTCCCACCACCCAGATGGACAAATGGAGTGAGTTCAGAATGCGTGTGAGCTGCAGTTGGAGGGGGAGTTGATCTTCAATCCAATTGGGCTACTGCAGTCAGCTGAGATTGACAACCTGAGGAATGTCCAAACAGACCAACTATCAGCAAAGATGAAGTTCAGTTTTCTTACTAGTAAGACCATTGAGAGGATGTGCAAAGGACGTAACACAGAACCTGTATAAAGTTATTTGTTTCACTGATGTGCACCTACAACCTACAGACATGGGTGAAATGTGTGTGGGGTGCACCATGATCCATCTTCACAACACACAGAAGAATTGATTGCATTTGTGACCAATTTTACACTTTAAATCTCTCTTATTTTATGCAAAGTATGTGCTCCACAAGAGAATCTCTTCTATTCCCCATGCAATCTGTTCAAGCCAGCGTTTAACTTTGAATCTCACCAAGATCATCGACAATTGTTTCCGCTGCAGGGGAGGATGGTGAATCAATTGGTTGATTACTGGGATGAGCTAGAAGGCAGATTTTGAATGATTTATCATTATTATTATTATTATTACCACCATTATTTAATTTTGAGTCTTGTGTACAGCCCAAATTATCCCACTTGGCAGTGAACGAGTCCCACCCTGATTCAATTGAAGCCTGTCCCAATAGAACAATTCCTTCTTTTCCCAGTCATGGTGTCAGTGTTCCATCCATTGAAACCCATTTATTTTCCATATCTTCCTTTGAGCCATACACCACCAGACTGATTTTGCTGTCAACTCTGTTGCAGGCTACTGACAGCCTGAGATCAATAGTTTAACTGTGATGAGAAATGGGTCTCTGATAAGGGCACTTTTGTGATGTGCCAAGCAGGTACCAAGTTATTTGGAAAGGTTCGACTATAGGAAGTTCTGAAGATAACAGCGGCACTGCTAGTAGAGCCGCTACCCCACAACTCCAGTGAACTAGGTTCACTCCTGACCTCCGATGCTGTCCGTGTGGAGTTTTCACGTCCTCCCTGCGACAGCATGGGTTTTCTCTGGGAGCTCTGATTTAGTACCACACCCCAAAGACATGTGGCTTGGTAGGTTAATTGGCCACTGTAAATTTCTCGTAGTGAGCAATAGGATCTTAGTGTGTAGGTGAATGGTAGAAATTGGGGGGTAATTGATGGAAATGTAAGGAGAAAAGAATAGGATTAGTGTAGGATTGGTGTAAACCATCAGCATTGTCTGAAGGGTCTGCTTCCACATTGTATCCCTCCATTAATCTCTACAAGAAACACTAGAGCAGTTGGGCAATTAAATCATCAATTTATCTCAGTGTTAGAGACTAAACTAAAGAAAGTTTACAGCCTTCCCAACCTCGGCACATTCCAATGTACCTAGCAGCTGATTGGTACACAGCCAATCACACAGTATCATTAAAATAAAAGACCAGCTGGTCCAATTTTCTGGTAGCGATGACTTAAGGATAAATGTTTACCAACACAGCAGATCCCTCACTGGTGATTTTAAAAAAATCTGACACTGACAGTGGTGCACAATGTACAGTTCCAACTGAACCACCTCATTGTGTGGCAAGCCGCCCACATTTGCAACTAATCAGTGTATATCTTCCAGTGGAAACTTGGTCTCCAAAGATGGTACTTTCTTGTTGAGGCCCACCAGCAAGCACCACCCCCACAATTGCTTAGATGGCTGGTTAAGAATTTATCGTCCCCTTTTGAAAGTTGTTTCCATCACGCCTTCAGGCAGTACATTCTGTATCATAATAATTCACAGTGCAAAAATCCTCCTCTGTTCTCGGATTCAATTGGCAAATTGAATCAAATTTGTGTCTCCAGTTACCATCACTCCTGTGGTGCAAACTGTTTCTCCCTATTTATTCATCATTAAATATCTCTAACATTCCCTGTTCTCAGGGGAATAATACATCTTCTCTAATTACTCCAAATAAATTAATCATTGTGCCATTCTTGTTCAATATGTGCAGAGAAAAAATAATATGCCTAGAAATTGGAATCCACTCATTTCTGGTAAGGTAAATGGACACTATATTTAGTCCTAATGCCCAAATGTGAAACCCATGAAAAAAATCACTGATTTTCCAAAATTTACCTTCTTAAAAAAGAATTTCTCGGGTGGTTTGCACCCCCTTTCCTTTGTAAGTGCTGGCTGCGCATTTCATGACGGCAGCAGTGTGCAGAGTCTGCAGCTCCTTTGTCATTCCTGCATTGGACACTGGAGAGCAAATCAGAGCCTTTGAAGTATTGTTGCTGTGATAGCCCCAGTACAGCAGCGCACAGCTGCCATGGAGGTGAAAGGAAAGTGGTGGGAGCGAGAGGGGTATCACACATCTTTAGTAAATGTGGGCACACCCACCCTACTGCCCCCAACAATCTACCTGTTGATGGATTCCGTGCTTGAGTGGTCCTGAGCTACAAGCTCATAATTTAGGCAGACAGTACTGTATTGATTAGTGTGGTGAAAAGCCCTGACGTACACAAATGATTCCTAGGGCAAGCAGCCAGGCCGATACACTCAGAGAGCAAAACATCAGTGTGCCAGCAGGACAGATTAATTCACATGTGGTTGGCAACCTAGTGTGGGGTTTACTCCATGCTCTGCTGTGAGTGAACAACGTAGGCTGCACACAATTAGTCCAATTTCTGCCAGTAGGGCAGAACTGAGCATGTGTTGATGTTGTCACAACATGTACAAACAACACCAGGACAATAACAACAGAACTCAGGTGAATCTTACTCAGAAGTGCCTGGTCCAATTTCGTGATGGGCGTGACTTACACTGCAAATGGGCACAATTGTTTTAAAATGTGGTTAGAGCAGTTACTATGCACAAGGAAAGGGTGCAACTAGATCAACTGTCCAGGCAATGCTTGAGATAAAGATGCAGCTTTATCTCTTGCAGCACTCTATTTTCAGTGTGTGGTATAATTTTATGTATAATATTTATTCTGTGTTTTGTCTGTACCTACATGCCTGTGATGCTGCTGCAAGCAAGTTTTTCATTGTACCTGTACCTCACTGTACTTGTGTACATGACAATAAAACTGGACTTGACTTGACAAATGGATCTAGTCTAAGTTATCTGGATAACTATCCAAGATGCTTTATTTGGTGAAAAGAGTGATGGATCTGGCCACACCTGCAGTCAAACTGGTGGCATTTGGCAGTCCACAGACAACTGATCCCATCATACAAATCAAATCCCAATTTTATCTTTAATTTCACAATGTGTAGAGCTCCCCAGAGATAAACCATATTGATGCACAAATAAAGCTGGATACATCAAAATGTAAAAAATGTCAATGCAAACTCACCATGATAAAAGAAAAACTTAAGGTAGGGATGATATGTGAAGCCAATAAAAAATCTCTCACAGTTTTTGTACCTAAATGGTATAAATATCACAGTAATAAAGCTACTGCTGAAAACTTAGCGGCTTTATTACATTACAATGTTTGTACTTGTTACAGCAAAGACAGGGGACGTTGGAATTTGCCCATATTTGGTGACAGACTAAGGATTAATCTCATTGTGGAGTTTATTTGACAATTAGAAACCATTTAGCCTTCATTCTCTTGGTTTCTATTACATGAAGCCCTTGAGGAGATTTTTGTGCCAAGCAATTTCATAAGTAGTTATTAGTCACTATAGTAATCTTTATGTGTACCTTATTACCAAACACAGCTATTGTACTCAAGTGGCATCAGGTACTTATTGTCCTGATGCATTTTCACATCCATCACTGTGACTATGCTCCTACTTCATAAGTAAACTCAAAATTGATACGAAGTTTGACATTGCATGTCCTTTGGGTAGTTTAAGCTGTCAAGTCTCTACTGATCTTCATAACTCATTCCACTTTGCTCTCACAGTATGTGACCTCAACCATATCATCTCATCACATTCCCTTTTATTCACTGCCAGCTTTCTGTTAGCCTGTGATTGCTACTTTACATACATTTGTTTTCTCAATCTTCCCTTAATACTTGCTTCACTGCAACACAAAAATTAATTTCTGGAGACAAGATTTTAGAACTGTCTATATCCACAACAAGCTTCTGGGTCAGTCTTTATTTACAAATAGATCAGGTCTTCTTGAAGTAGACTTCCGAGCAGATGCATTAAGTCAGTGATTATTGTCAGCTCGGAAGAACGGTCTGCAGCTACCATAGGTCACACACTGGTGCCCTGGGACATTGTTCCCCCAGGATGATAGTTAAGGAGTCACTGGAACAGATTAAAGAGACGCTTCTACTGGACCTGAACTGAGAGCCGAGATTGCAAGGAAAATATTCTACTGGTGACAGTAAAATCCCATCTTCAATAGGAAAAACTAAGCCTGGGAAAATAACATTATCACACTTGTCTCTGGTGATTCAGACTCACAAAACAGATAGGTTTCCATTTTAAATTTGTTTTTATTTGTAAAATATTATTATATTCATAGGAAAATAAACAAAGGACATACAGATCCAAAATTTTATATTCAAGGACATAAAATTTCTTACAAAATCTATTCACTATTTAAAGAATATTTACCCCAGATTTTTCTTTTAAGTCATATATACAGTACACTCAGGTTTCAGTGGAAATTGTACCAGTCCAGCTGAATAAGTTCCCATTGCTTCATAATATATTTACACATATAATACATACGTAGGTTAGCCATCTCTGTTACACAGACTATATATACAATACACTTCTATGCATAAGCAATGAAAGAAGTCCTGCTGTTCATTATCCATATGTACACACCACAGCGCATATTTCAAAAGTAGAAATTGCTGAGCAACATTAGCATTGCCAGGGTAGAATAAAGAGATTGATTCTTGTGACTGGCTGTTCACACTTGCCCGATGCATTCGAAATATGTGTTGCACATTCAATGGGATTCGGGTCCACGACATTTTTTTTCTAAAAGTATCAAATTGGTTCAATAACCTACTTTGGCCCAAATATAGGCTTACTATTTTCAGTGCCACCTCTATGGCACATACTTCTGGCCCAAGAAAGGCTGGAGTCTGATAATGTAGAGAATTTAAAATAAACACAAACACACCCATCTTCACAAAACAAAAATCCACCACTTAATGCCCATGGAGCACATCCCTCGAAAGGGGCAGTTCATCAGTCCGCTGCACCTCATGATCTCTCTGTTGGGATTTGTTTGCCAGCAAACATATTTGTACAGAAAGTGAATTTTTACTGGAATGAAAATATTTCTTCATCTTATGCATCTCCAACTCTCCAACCACTGGAGTTCTTTCCAAACTTGTAGACCAGTCTCCTCCCATCCACACGCTCCAGGATCTCACGCTTGTAATAATACCTGCAAGAAAGTGGGAATAGTTATAATGGGTGAGATCCCAGCATTTCAGCTGAGTCAGTGCTCCCACCAAAAAAGTTTAATATGTCCTTAATTTATTTGTCTTCACAGAAAAAAATCGTAATTCAATTGTTTTAAATGTTTATTCAAAATTAACAATCTCTTGACATGGATCCAAATGGATTGGCCTCCATTTTGAATTTCTCCTTGTGCCCAAACCATGGGATGTACTTCAGTCAGAAAGGCAGGCCTGGGTCCCATTCCTGAGTCTCCACTATTGTAAGCAGTGGAGTGGTCACCTTAGTCCCCCATTGTCACACCATCCTGAAATTATCCGCAATACATTGCTTTTGTTTCACACTGTCCTGACCTGGATATGGCAAGTCAGATAGATCCTCCCTACTTTAAACCACTGTAAGGGTTTTCTTCACCACAGAAGCAAGAAACAGGCTGGTTACCATTTCAGGAGCAACCAGGAGCTGCTGATAAGTGTCAGCCTTGCCTGTGACGTCCATACCTCATGAACAAGCATGAAGCTCTCCTGCAAGATCTGCTCACCTCATAGCTCTGCTGAGCTTCTCGTAAGTCATGCTGCTGTTCTTCTTCTTCTCTCCCCAGAGCTGTGCGACTGCCTCTGATTTCAGAAATTTAAAGATCCCTTCAGACCGGTCTTCCCACTTCAGGAGGCCATTGTTGATCTCTGGATGGAGGAGGATGTCCCTGATAAACTCCCAAAGGTGTGTGCCTCGTGGAGCTGTAAAACAAAAAAAAAATTAGTAAGCAAATTTGAATAAACCAAAAAAAAGTTAAATAAAAGACACAGCAGAAAGCAAACACAGACACTGAATGAGGGTCACATGACATCTAATGGGATCTTTCCATCTACAATCTGAGTTCTTGCCACAAGTGGACCAAAATGGGGTGCTAGCAAGCTGTCCATCAGCAAATTCTCTAAAATGAACTTAAGCATTTAAGTTATTTTAAAAGCCTTGAGAACTACCAACCATATGATTTAGATCAGGGCATGAGAACTAACATATTTCACAGTACTTCACACAACAAATTATTTTTGAAGGGCAAGGACTGCAGTTACATGGGTGAACATAAAAAAGTTCTGTGTTGAACATGCTCAATCAAACTGTGTAACCAGTTGAACCTGTTCTGTGTGATTTTGAAGGGTGGGCAGGAATAATAACAATGATCCAGTGGGGGTGAAATCAAATATTTGATGCAGGCAGATTACTGTTTGGATTAAAGCAAAACAAGTCTGCTTTCACCTGTGAAAGAGCCTAGAAAATACATTTCTCTCATCTAAGACGGATTTCAATGAATTGAGTGTGCAGTGAAAGCAATTGCTTTTATTGGACATGAGGAGTCTCTTGCCTCAGGACAAACTCACTTACAGTGTTTGCTTCTCTTGGTTTCTGTGCAGCTCTTTTCTTCTTTACCTAATTTCCTTGGCCTTCCTCTTCCTCGTTTGGGAGGCTTGCAATCAATGCTTGAAAGTTTGGGAAAATCTTCTGTATTTAAGAAAGACAGCAGAGATGTTAATCCCTTAAAACTGGACTTACCATCAGTCAAATTGAAATATAGAATTCAACTGTGAAGATTATCTCAGATGAAACGATGCAAAGATCACTTGCAAAACAGCCACCAAAAAAAAGTGAACAGATCAAACAAAAAACCAACAGGATGTTAATAAAAAAGGTTCTAGTGAAGACATTTGGTCAAAAGACAATATAATGCAACAAGCAGTAAAAGGGATTTTATGTGAAATGAATTTCAATCTTATAAGAAATTCATATAAAAACAATGTTGATTGAAGCAACTGGTAAGCACAAAGTCCTTTAACCTCTAAGCCCTGGATTCAGGGCCAGTAGTGGTAAATGACTTTCATCTAATATTTTAAGAGCTCTCAATTCCGCTTGGGCAACAGCTCACTGTGTCTTCACAGACATTAACAAAAGTTAGTGCGATTGTGGTCTTACTACCATTGCCCATAACACTGGTATAAATGGAGAGGCGCCTAGGCAAGACTGTCGGTGGTGGTTCGAAGGTTCATTTACAGGATGTTTTCAGGATGACCAAACCTGATTTGGGAGTGCATGATACACTGCAGAGAAAACAGTTTCAATGCTCCGAATGAGAAAAAATACACCCACAAAAAAAAAGGTAAACATAAAATGTGAATGTTGGTGCCAGAACAAATTGAAATCTTTACCATTTTGAATTCCATATTGCCCATTTGTTATCGGGTGATCAAAATCTGATTCACTTCCACCGGAGTCTGGAGAATTGGGAGACTGGGATCCTGTAATACATCCGGAATGACAAATGTTATATTAATTGTATTACTCAGATGCAGTCAGCTGATGTTTATAGCTTACTTCACTTAATTAAACACTATTTACTGAGCAGAATCGAATGAAATCGACTATAAAATGAGGTTTTGATTAACTAGTTTGAGCATCCCACAGAAATTTCACCACAATGTAAATAAAAATGGCTCCAAAAAAAAAGGGGGCATAGCAAAACTGAATAAGCATTTGGCTCTTCATTCCCATCTTCCACAACTGCCCACAAAGGCCTGACCTAGTGGCCCCAAAGAACTGCCTTTTCTCCTGTCTGCTCAACAGGGTAGGAGCCAGTATTTGAGCTCCTTGGGTAAGGAATTGTTCCAGCTCAGAGGGGAAATAAATGGCATGTGTGGAACTGGTTCGCTGAAGGTGAAGCATACAGGGCCACCTGTGAACTAGTATGTGGATGACTATGATAAACGCACAGTTCAGAACGCCCCCAAGTCATATTGACAGAATGCTTGGCAACTTCTGAAGGAGAACAAAAAAAACCCAATAAATAAAAATGTAACAGAATCCATTGCATTCACATGAATTTTCAGTAAATTAGCTGGATTGTCTCACATTGTTCAATTGATAGTGATAGCAAAAATTATTATTAAAAAAATGTTTTATTTTAACCTTGGTTAGCTCAATCCACTCATCAAGTGCTGGTATCAGCTGTGCTTTCTATTGATAGAGGGTTAGTCCTGTGTACTGTGTGTTGAAAACATCACATAGGATATTCATTAACAAGGGCTAATTTACCTGGATTGGAGTCATCAATACTATATGGAGATGTGGGAGCAGATTCGTACCCAGGATCACTGGGTTGGAAATCAGGCAAGGTTTTCCAGTGATCGGGTGACTCTTCATTGTCCAGTTCATTCCAGGCTGGGAGCAAAAGAAAGAATATTGAAAATAACAGTCTATTCAAACACAATCATCATCTCAAGATAAAAACTTACAGGAAAATTGCTCTACTTTGATTTTACCAAGAACAAAGGCAAAAGAATATGGCAGCTTGCACATAAATGAAGTCAAACTCCAATTGTAATAAAGGAAAGCACTTGGCACCATCTCCAGTGTCATAGATGATTACAATTCGCATCTCCTAAGTTTTAGGTAACTCAGTTTCATCAACTAATTATTTTTCTTTTCTTGCCTGTCTGGAATATTTGCTCAACATATTTTCAACACATAGATATTGTACCTGCAGATCCCTAGGATATCTTTCATCAAAATGCAGTTTATAAATCAACAGATATTTAGTTCCAAGATTGCTGGAGATTATCCTTCCCTTCTTTCAACTTTCAATTCACTTTTAAATCTTAGTCTGAACACTTAGCCATGAAGTGTCTACTGGCAAAAAGGATCAAGTGGGCTTCCAGGCAAATGCTGAATTTTTGTTAAGCAATAAAAGATGTAACTAGCATATTTCTGAGCTTGTCCGCTCTCCTGATGATCCATAACATGAACATCGGTTCCTCAGGACCTGCACATTACACACCAAAGGGCTTGGTATCTGGTATCACCTTTATGAAGGCAGTTCGCACCAAAGCGTAAAGCACTGAGACAAAAGTCCATTTGGATCAGCTTAAAATTCAGTGCAGTTATTAATACACATGAAATGCCACCAACTTGGTCTTCATTTGAAAGTTTTCTTAAAAGACTTACTAATTACAGTGTCCAGGAACTTGTACTCATTGCAATCATCTGGGAGAATGTTCTGCAAGAAGATGTCACTGAAATCATCAGGTATCAGATCAAAACCTAGCACCAACAGAAAGTAATATTAATCCATTTTTCTGACATTAAAATCCATTATTATCTACAGAACATTTTCTTACTGGGCAATGATCTTTTGAATGGCCACAGAACTCAGAGGCATTTCTAAGTAATTGTAATTCAATGCAAAAGTTAAGTTTCTTGTCCGTTTAAAACTTGTTGTCATGGTTATTGGTTGTTGTGGTCATTGTCGATCTAAATGATAAACCATTGGTTCCCCATCTACATATTTAACCGACACCAGTACTAGCCACTGCATACTAGATTCAGATTAGCAGCCACCTTCACAGACTATATTTTCCCTTCCAATTTATTCTTGAGATTTGTGCAATGAATGGGCATGTCAAACTTCCCACTGGATACCAGTGGATAAATAAGTACTTTATAAAGTTGAATGATTTGCAAGAAGCTCATGATTTCCTTACTGATTTTACTTAAATCCTGATGACTCTTGTAGAGTTCTTCCCCCAGTGGTCCAAATATAGCCACAAGTTGGTTCTTTGTCAGTGTACGGAGTGTGGCGCCATCCATATCGCAGAAGGACAAGTCAATATTGTTGGCATCGTACTTGTGCTTCTCGACATGGTAACTGATCCATTCCAAAACGTGCTGCTTGCTCCATAACTGAGGGTCAATTTGGAACCAAGAGGTGGAATCTGGACAAAGCAAAACAATCCAGTAAAGGGAGTGAAGTGTCTCACAGTTTTAACAGGTGCATCCCTCCTAAAATTGCCCAACCCCACTTTGGAGTCGACATAAATTTACAGTCCACATTTCCATTTACACTAGGAGCAACGCCTAAACAAATATGAACAATGAATATTTTGTTTACAGGGTGTCCACAGTACAACAGCTGCACCATGATCACTTTAGATGAAGTAATTGCCAGATGTTTCGTTAGGTTTACAGTCACAAACGTGAATAGCAGTAGAAAGCTAAACAGTGAAGGAACTCTAATTGCTCCCATAAAGCAAATTGCCCTTTCCTACTAAAATGTCATCCTTTTTGACATTGGTCACTGGATGTTTGTTCTGCCTTTGGAACAATGGGTAAGCATAAAGGCAGGAGCCAACAGGTGTGGGTTAGCTCGTCAAACCGCGCCTACCTTTGAGAAAAATCTCACTCAGTTAGGTTCACCTTAAAGTACTGCCAGATACCACGATACGATCTCTAAAGAGTATATCCGGCACCAGTCTACCTCGTTCTCCCGCTCCTCCCGCACTCTTCCGCCCACCTTCCTACCCTGCTCCGCCGGTTGCCTCTCTGTCTTACCGGGTACATCCATGTGAAGCATGGGACCAAGCTGCTGATCCCTGGCGCCCGCGGGGAGGGACTGATTCTCCTCGGTCTGATACACGGAGCGCATAACATCAGTCAGGATACTGCCAATGCCGTAAGCTGATGCCATCATAACGCCTGCAGAGAGGAGACAAGTTCGGTGCAAATCAGCACATCTCTCCACATTTTCCCACAACACCGCAGCAAATCACAAACGCAAACCATTCCATTTAAATAGATGCCAAGTTAATAAATAAAGGTGGCTACACGAATCGCTGCGATAAATAAAATCTACCTGCAAAAGGTGGTTGTGGTTTTAGCAGAACCCGGGCCGTAATCCGTACACAAGGCTGTCCTTCAAACACACACACAAACTTGTCCTTGTGAACTCGTCGGGCTGCAACTGCGAGGTACCACTTTCTACTCCTATTTATATTGTAGCCTTTCGGAGTCACGTGTTGGTCTTTGACCACAACCCCCACCTCCAGGGGAATTCCTACTCGGTGCAGGGCCACGATCACCTAGCAAGGATTTGCATAAAAAAAGGGAGAGGAGGGAGCGACTGAGCACCTGGACTCTGGCCAAGGTGCCTGCCGAGTGCCGGGAAATCAAACCCTTCCCCATTAATCATTGCCAGAAAGCTCACATCAACAGATTGTGTAACGTTTAGGGGGGGGGGGGAGAAAAAGAAATAGCGTGGCTCCATTCACAGGAAAAGTTAGAGTTGTGATTAAACTCGAGTTGGGTGCTCTATTTTTGCATTGCTCTGAAATAAAACGCCTACAAAATTGTAAATCGTGTCCCTTTGCTTTTGTTTCTCTGGCCGATTTCACGGCGTGATTTGGCAACGGCAGTGGGGCTTGGGAGTCGCCCTCCCTCCCACTCACGCAGTGCCTTGGATGCCTGTGTGTGCGAGCGACTGACTCAGTGAGGACGTTCCACCTCGCTTTCTATCCGACTCTTGCCAACTTCTTGCTGCACCTGCTGCAGCCCGGTGAACAGGTGCATGGACCTTCACGCTGCTCTCTGCTGCCCTCGTACGGCTGGTCTGGGGCGAGCCGCCTCTGCGGCCTGCGTTGGACCAGGTCAGCCAGCACGTTTCTCCACTCGGTTGAGTCGTGACTTCTCCTAATGTTAATCGGTCGCAGTTCTTGGGAGTTTCAGTTGTCCCAACTGCCACAAGCTTTCATCGGCTTTTGCGTCCACAATTACTTTGTGAGTAAGAACATTTTAGAGCGAGGTATTTTGGGAGGGAGAATGGGGAGTGATTTTGCACACAATGTTCTGCCCCAATTAACTAATAAAAACAGAAAATACTGGAAATACCCAGCAGTTCAGACAGCATTTGTGGTGCGAGAAAATATAATTAACTTTAAGGTCTGTGTTGGTGATAACTCCTACACTCAAACTGAAGGCAAAAAATTCCACCCTGTTCTCACCTGCAGGTGGATCACCTTAAACTCGACCCTTGCTTTTCTGAAACTCTCAGGAGACAAACATCTATCACAAGCCCACACACTCCCACAGCCGCCTTGACTATAATTCTCCCCACCCTGCCTGCTGAAGGTATTCCATTCTTCTAGATTCTCCATCTGGGTTCTAGTGATGGGACTTTCCAGACAAATGCCTTTCAGATATTTTCCTACTTCCTGAATGGTGGCTTCTCCTCTATCGTAGGTGACAGTCTTTGTGTCTCATCTATTTCCCACGCCTCTGCTCTCCACCCTTCTCATCCCAGAGAGAGCAGGGATAGTTCTTCCTGTCGTCATTATCCACCCCATCAGCCTTTCCACTCAATGGATCATCCTTCGCAATTAC
>JARFYF010000053.1:29498915-29511345 GCA_030265395.1 Rhina ancylostomus | reverse complement strand
TTTGTGAAAGGCTCTGTGTAGAAACAAAGGTATTGCCTGGCAGATTTGTTCCTCTGTGGTTATGCTGGTTGAGTCACTAGAGTGTGCAGTAGGCAGAGCTGGTGAATTTGTTAAATTTCCTTCCACTTTTAAAATGACTTGAATATTTCTTAGCACTGGCCTTTAAGCTGCTGTATTCCCCTTGGTTCCAACTAAAAGAGGTGGCAGATAGGAGACTGGAACAACAAAGAATCCACTGGAGGGACTCAGCGGGTCAAGCAGCATTGGGGAGGGGGGGACGCGGATGAAACCCTGCATTAAATGCTGCTCCACCACTCAGTTCCTCCAGCCGTGGAGCATCGTACCTTTGCTTCTGAAAGACGGTGGTTCTGCTGAAGCATTTTTGAACAACTTGGACCTGACTTGACTATGTCCAGCATCTGCCTTCTCTTGAAACAAAACTGCATGGGTTTCCTCCCACATCCCAAACACCTATACGTTAGGAAGCTGTTTGCATGCTATGTTTGCACCAGCAGCGTGGCGACACTTGCTGGCTTATAACCCCCAGAACACGCTATGTAAAAGACGCATTTCACTATGTGTTTAACGATGTACATGTGACCAATAAAGAAATCTTATCTAAAACAAAACCTGCTGGGGGAGGGAGCCCGAGCGGGTCAGCCAGCATTTTCCACAGATTTTGCCCCGCCTGCTGGGCCTTTCCAGCACTCCTGTCTGATTTCCAGTTTGACTCCGCCATCTATGGTACTTGATTTCGTTTCCCGCTTTCTACAGGGGACCAGCCCGCAGCAGCAGGAACAGCTGGCTTCATCACAGTCGCCGCCCAAACCAACGGCTGCAGCAACACCGTCACCAAGGGCCTAAGCCGCTGAGGAAATGGCGACCTGGAACCGCGCAGTAAACCTCGGAAAAACACCAGGTTGGGTTCACGGTACCTCTCTGGCCGAGACTCCGGCCGTCCCTGGCGTGCGACGTGAGGTCCGGCCGCGGTGGGACCGGGGAGACCCTGCTCCCGTCTCCCTCAGGCACAAGGCCCGGAGTCAGCCCGCCCCCATTCCGCGCCGTTATTAATTGTCCGCCGACTTTAAATCCAAGCGCGTTGTGGCGACGTCCGGGCCCTGCGGTTAAACCGTTCTCAGTGACCATCCTGGAAAACGATTCTGCTCACTTGCTGGGCGCTGCTGCCTTTAGGAAGAGTTTTTATTGTGCGTAGCACACCACGGACCTTGTCGATGCAATCTCACTTATCATCAAAAGCATGTTATTACCTCGTTGACGTGCTGAGCGCCATTTCTCCCTGCAGGTGGGACCACCCGTCAATAAATGTTCCTTGCTGACACTCCTGGAGCCGGCACTGTACCCTGAGCCGTCCAGGTATACCTACCTACTGGGTGTGGGGAAAGTCTGTTGGAAATTTGCAGGAATAAATTGGTGAATACAACGTGGGATTCAATGGAATGTCCTTAACTGGAACCTTACTTAAATTTCAGTGTGCTCATTTTTAAATGTTATTTACTGAAGGAAAACTAATCGTTGGATTTTCATAACTTCCCTGACATGAAATCCTGGATCAGCCTCTGTTCGCCAGGTTTTGCGTCCTGTCTTTGTTTCACGACTTGCTTGCCCTTCCACCATCCCACCCTGTCCCAATCATTATGGTGTTATATTTTCCATAACAAAGCCAATTTCTCCTGCTGTGAAAGATGTTGGTTCTCTTGAGTTAATAATATGAGCTTGTGGCTGGTATTCTTATCCCTGTCCGCGTCGCAAAACGCTATACTGTAGTTTCACTTTTACTCTCTCTTTACCATCACAAAGTTGGAGGTTTCAATGATATTCCACAACTATTTACAGTGTACTTAACATCCTAAAATGTACCAAAGGAGTTTGCAGGAGTATAATGCATGAAATTTGACAGGGTCATGGAATGAAGTATTAGAAGCTTAAAAGAACATTAAAGAAATAGATTTTTCTTAATATTCTGAAGTGGGGGAGGAGAGAGTTCTCAGGAGGGAAGTTGAGGGCCTAAGCAGCTAAAAGGCCTGTGCTGGAGAATAGTGTATTTCATCCCTTCTACTGGCTGTGGATCATTACACCAGTACTTGGTAGGAGCAGGAAAATTTTGTAGTTAAACATGCATTCGTGTTATCTTCAGCAGGTTGGATGAACAAAATGATGAATTGTCCTGAGAAACCACCAGAACAGAATGTGAGTATGTGAATGTCATCATGCACTGCCCATTTGGAGCATATAAGATGCCTACAGAACTCCATTTTCCCTTTATTAAGAAGCTAAAATAGATCTATAATAATGCAAGACCAATAAAGTTTGCATGATATAATGAGCATCAAGATATTTTTACTTCTCCAGTTCTGGGCCATTTTCTTCATTTTGGCCATACCTTCAGTTGTTCAGACCTTGAACTTTCTGGAAATTTGCTCTTTTTAAAAGAGGGCCCTTAAAACCTATTTCTGACCGACTGAACCTGGGTTGCTGGAGCTGTGAGGCAGTAGCTGTACTAACTGCACCACTGTGCCATGTTTCCATGTGCTTCAGTGCAAAATTCTCTAAGATCCTGTAAAGAATCTAACATTTATGTTAAACAATCTGAGTGTAAAATGTTGCTTAAACATGGTAATTGGAAACACCTTTCTCATTGTTTACTTTCAATTGTCCTTTTTAACCATCTTGCAAATTGGGTAAAATTTTCAATGGTGAAAATAACTGTGACTTCTGAGCAAGGGAGGAATAAGATTCTGAGGATGGTGAGCCAGGTGTTAAACTGCTGTAAATACATAATTTTCTTTGCCACTGTAGGGCTTTGCTATCCATTACGTGACTGGTGATTTGTTCAAATGTCCACCAGAAGAATCACTGGCACACTGCATCAGTGAAGACTGCCGTATGGGGGCAGGGATAGCAGTCGCATTCAAGGAGCAGTTTGGATGTGTTAAGCAACTACTGGACCAGAGTAAGGCATTGCTGTGAAATTATTTTTCACTACTGGAATGTGCGTGTTAGACCATAAGACATAGGACCAGAATTAGGCCATTTGGCCCATCGAGTCTGCTCTACCATTCAATCGTGGCTGATTTATTTTTCCTGCTCAACCCCATTCACCTACCTTCTCCCTGTAACTTTCGATGTTCTTCCTAATCAAGAAAGCGGAGTTTGATAAATAGCAACCTCCGCTTTAAATATACCCAATAACTTGGCCTCCACAGTCTTCTGTAGTGATGAATTCCACTGATTTACCACCATCTGGCTAAAGAAATTCCTCCTCATCTCTTTTTAAAGGGACATGCTTTTATTCTGAGGCTGTGCCCTCTGGTCCTAGACTCTCCCACTACTGGAAACATCCTCTCTGCATCCACTCTATCCAGACCTTTCATTATTCAGTAGGTTTCAGTGAGATTCCCCCATCCTTAAGCTCCAGCAAGTACAGGCCCAGAGCCATCAATGCTCCTTGTACATTAATCCTTCCATCCCTGGGATTACTCTCCTAAACCTCCTCTGGACCATCTCTGGCACATCCTTTCTTGGATATGAGACCCAAAACTGTTCACTATACTCCAAATGTGGTCTGACCAACCTCAGTATTCCATTCTTGCTTGTATATTCTAGTCTTCTTGAAATAAATGCTAACAATGCATTTGCCTTCCTTACTGTGGACTCAACCTGCGAGTTAACCTTTAGGGAATCCTGCACTAGGACTCCCAAGTCCCTTTGCACCTCTGAGTTCTGTATTTGTTCCCCATTTAGAAAATAGTCTATGCCTTTATTCCTTCTACCAAAGTGCTTGACCATATACTTCCTTGCCCTATATTCTATCTACCATTTCTTTGCCCATTCTCCCAACCTGTCCAAGTCCTTCTGCAGACTCCCTGCTTCCTCAACACTATCTATCTTTGTATCATCTGCAACCTTGGGCACAAAGCCATCAATTCCATCATCCAAATCATTAATATGTAATGTGAAAAGTAGCGGACCCAACATCAACCCCTGAGGAACACCACTTGTCACTGGCAGCCAGCCAGAAAAGGCCACCTTTATTCCCATTCTTTGCTTTCTGCCAGTCAGCCAATCTTCTATCCATGCTAGTACCTTTCCTGTAATACCATGGGCTCCTGTCATTTTTTAGCAGCCTTGTGTGGCACCTTATGAAAGGCCTTTGGAAAATCTAACTAAACAACATGCACTGACTCTCCTTTGACCTGCTTGTTACTTCCTCAAAGAATTCCAACAGATTTTTCAGGCAAGATCTCCCCTTAAGGAAACCATGCTGACTTTGGCCTATTTTATCATGTGCTTCCATGTACCTCAAAACCATTATTGGTTTCGCAACCCTAATGGTTTGGCATTAAAACTACAACCAACATTCTTATGTCTGAAGAAGAAATATTTGGTAATGTTCTTTTCAGTGTGGGCCTCTGCTCCATTCTCCAGTGTTTCTGTGTGCATGTATAATTTCATCCCAAGAAAAATAAGCAGAGATGTTAATTTGTAAAAGATATTATTGCTAACCCCTTCAGAAATGGTTATAAGAAAAAAAATCCTATGCTCCAGGAAAACATTTTATCATAGATTAAAATCTGTTTTTAAAAATGTTTTGAGGTTCCACAGTTTTCAGGTGGTTATGCCTCCTGGTTATGGAGTCTTGTACTAGAAGTCCCTTTCAGCATAAGGGGTTGGTTGTTCAGGATTGATTCAGGGTTGATGGTAGGTCTTAATCTGATTATTGCTAAATCTATTGTCACATTTCTGCACTGATTATTATAATGAATTGCCACTAAACGTGGACCTTTAGAATTCTCTGCTTCTGAGATCTATGGATATTCCACTTGTGGTGATCAATAAATCCTTTGATAAAGTGAATCAGGATAAGAGGGATGGTATGAAAAAGTAAAATTTGAGACAGTACCTACAATTCTATAGGGCTTGGGATATAGTGTACAATTTTGGTTTTATTGCCCAAAGAAGGGCACTTGCTATGGTGCAACAAAATTTGCCAAACAAGAGTCCCAGGATTGTGAGTCTCTTGTGAGATGGGAGTATGTAGGCTCTGCTTTCTGAGTGACCTTGGTGAAGAATTCAAAATTAAAGGACACAAGGGTAGATGTAGGATGTTTTCCCCCAGCTAGGTAGCGTAGGAGTAAGGATGATGCCATTTTGAGATACAAGGAGAAATTTCTCGAGGAGAAATATCAATTTTGATTTTTGGATGATAGAGAAATTGAAGGATGTAGAAATAGGGTATTAAAATGGTGTTGAAATAGAAGATCAGCCATTATATTGAATGTTCGAGGGAACTAAAAACCTACTTGTGTTGTGTACAGCTTCCTTGAAGTGCTCAAAAGGGTAAATGACCTACTTCTACTTGTTCTGATTATTTCCTGATTGTAATAATACTGAAATTCTTAAATCGATTATGGGTTGCTTCTGGCTTGACCATCTTTTTCCTGAGTCAGATGAGTAGTGTACAAGAGTGCAATAAAGGTACACCGGAATTTATTCCCCTGTGACGGCAGGTGTGACATGAGGAAAGGTTAAGCTGACCAAAGATTAAGCCTGTCCTTGTTTAGAACAATGGGAGGTTGTTCCAGATGGGGTTTGATGCAGAGTTCATCTCTACTTCCTGGGATGTCAGATTCATACAGTAAGAGATTGGGTGAAGAACTTTCTTCTAAATGGCCAGAGGATAACAAATCTTGAAATTCATTACCCAAGAGGACCATGAAGGCTTCAAGATTGTCTGAATGTATTCAAGACTTAACACCAGACTTTCCAAAGTTATGGAATTAAGGGATATGGCATTGATGCAGGAAAGTACTGAGACAAAAGGTTAGCCATGACGTTGTTGAATGGCAGACCAGACAGCAAAGCCAAATGGTCTAATTCTGCTTTTTATTGTGTTCTTGCTAAGCCTATTACTAAAATGACTAGTTTTTCATTGCTTCACAGAAAAGACAACCGGAGAAGTGGCAGTGCTGAAGAAAGAGCAAGGATACATTTACTATCTGGTAATTTAAGTACTAAACTTACTCACTATTTGAATTATTTAAATTTTACTAGATGGAGAATAAATTGTTCTTCAGAAGACAGTACATTGTACTAGACATGTAATTTGGTACATTGTTTTCTGGTTTAACAAAATTCCATGGACAATGCACCCCTATCGTAAACTAAACTCGAGCAACTGAAGCTCAGTGGTTGATGGTAATATTTAATTTTTCAGTAATGGGACATTTGTGATCTGTGAATTTTTTTTTAAATGACAAATCTTAGTTCCAATTTACTTGTCCAAATCTAAGATGCTGTAATGGGCTTCAGTGAGGTTTGTACCAGTATATAATATAAACAATTCTAATGTTACGGCACTTTTTATTTTTATTTTCCCTGCCATGGTGGTGGTAGTGGACAAAAACCACCCATATTGTATTTTGGAAAGTTTTCCATTTCCATAAAATCATTTGGTCCATCAAGTCTATGCCAGCTCAGAAAGCACTCCCAATCCCTCACCCACCAATTTGCCTTGCAATTGATTAGTCAATTCCTCAATTCTACCATTCACTTAGGAGTAATTTAGTGATTAATTATCCAGCACATCTTTGGGATATGGGAGAAAATGGGACCACCTGGGGAAAACCCACACAGTCACTAGAAGAAGGTGCAGCTCCATGCAGATGGCATCAGAGGTCAGGATTGAACCTGGTGCCTTTAAATGTCAAGGGGCCAATTTATACCATTGACCAAGAGCTGGCATATTTAAATTGAATGTAGTTCACATTGATTTTATTTGAAAGATGTATAATGTTGAAGCTAATCTGACTAATTGCTAGTGAATTGGCGTACTTTCATCAGCAAGGTAATGGCAGGTGTTGACTCTGCTTTCAGAAACATTTACTGACCAATAATCTTTTCACTGAAATTACTTTGCTGCAGACTTGGTAAGATAAAATTTCTTTATTAGTCACATGTACATCGAAACACACAGTGAAATGCATCTTTGTGTAGAGTGTCCTGGGGAAGCCTGCAAGTGTCGCCACGCTTCCAGCGCCAACATAGCATGGCCACAACTTCCTAACCCATATGTCTTTTGGAATGTGGGAAGAAACTGGAGCACCCAGAGGAACCCCACACTGACACAGGGAGAACATATAAAGTCCTTGCAGACAGTGGCCGGAATTGGATCCAGGTCTCTGGTGCTGTAATAGTGTTACACTAACTGCTACACTACATGCCTGCCCACGTGGGCCAGAGCTGAATTCCAGAACTGAGATGAGTGACTGCCTTGGATATCAAAGCAGCTTTGTTTTGCTGAGTGGGTTCCTCGGTGAGCATCAAGGTGGGAGATGCTGGTTGAAATCTTTTACAGGAGCAGATGTTCATGGTCACTAAAGACTGATCATTCCAATCCAGCCTTTTTTTAACCAAGGAAGAAGATGCAGAGGAGTATGGATGGGCTAAAAATTGATAGGGAGATGCTCAAAAGACTACCTTCATCTCAGTGGATAAATCCAGGTCCACAAGGGAAGCATCTGAGGTTTCCAAGGGAAGTAGAGGCCCAAACTATGGGTTCAAGTATGGTGCTAGAGGATTGGATGACTGCAAATGTTGCACCCTTATTTTAAAAATAAGTGTAGGGATAACAGACCAGTCAGTGTAACATGGGTAGTGGCAAAAGTTCTGGAAAGAGTAATTAGGACAAAATTAGCAGTCACTCAAGTTTTGATTGATTAAAGGAAGCCAGAGTGGATTTGTTTAGTCAACTGCTTTGATAGCCTTTTGGAAAAGGTAATGGGGTGAATGTGGTTTATTAACTTTCAAAAGGAGTTTGATAGTGTCAGATAATGGGTTTGTTAACAAGAGAAACAGTTCCCATAGGCAGAAGGGTCAGCAAACAAGACGTAGAAAAAATTGGCAGAAGAACTGAAAGTGATGTGAAAAGTAACTTTCATGGAGCAAGTGGTTAGTATCTAGAATGCATTGTGAGGGGAAGAAGTGGATAGAAGTGGTCATTTATTTCCCTAAAAATGCAGCTGAATAAGTTTCTAGGGAGTGAGGGGGTGGTTGTGGAAAAGCTAGCTCTATTGCTCACTTATTAAATAGGCTGATCTTCAGTGCTGTAATCTTTCTACGATTGACCTTGCTGCAGAAATTCTTTTTAGGGCAGTGTCCTAGGCTCAATCATCTCTAGTTTTATCAATGACTTTCGTGCCACCATTGGATCAGGTGCAGGGGAGTTAATTCCACAATGTTCAATTGCATTTCCAATTCTTAAGAAAATGATGATATCCATGATGATCAAGATGACATTCAGAAGTGGGATGAAGTAACAACATTAACAGCACTGTAGTTGGGGCCCCTTGACATTCAAAGGCATTGCCATCACCAAGTTCCCTATCAACGTCTTAGAGGTCGCCATTGAGCAGTGACCCAACACAATTGCCACATAAATGCTGTGACTAAAGAGTTCAGAGGCTGGATATCTTGTGATTAATGATTCGCCTCTACCACCCCAAAGCCTTTCTGTGATCTAGATGGCACAACAGGGGCATGATGTAATACTGCCTTCTTGCCAGAATAAGTGACACTACCTGCCTGGACTATACCTACCTACCTCCAACAGTGCTCCATATCAACATCACCTGTTGTCCGAAAACATTAACCCCCTCCACTAGTGCACACTGGCTGCAATATGTATAGCAGTTACTCACCAAGGTCATTCTGACGCACTTCCAAATCTTTCTTCTACCACTAAGGACAAGGACAAAGTTGATCTTAATTTCTGATTTGAGCAATTCCAAGAGTTCAAAAGAAGTATTTTAAAAACTTCAATATTGCAATGTGCTTAAGTAATCTGCTTGACTTTTGATGCTGTTATTAAATTTGCAAACTAATTATATAGCACTTTATTGAGACAGTGCCACACCTTTAGCTTGAACAAATAATCCACTTCTCTTTAATGTTTCACTTCCTGTCAGTCACAGGGGTATCAGTTAATATTAAGTGGCCTTTTTTCTTGCACAGATTACTAAACAGAGAGCCTTTCATAAGCCCACTTACAAAAGCCTACAGAGCAGCCTGGAGGCCATGAAGAAACACTGCATCAGTAACAAAATCATGCGCATCTCAATGCCCAGGTAATAGAAAACCTTAGTCTAGAAAAATGAGCAAAGAATACTATAGTTAGAATGGGGGGGTGGGGGAGAATATAAGAACGTATGCTGGGTGTTTAACATGCTTAGCTGGATGTTGCGTGTTAATGTGAAATAGTTATGCATGAACTGGAGATGGTGATAGCATCCACAATTGGCCAAAGGCAGGATCTTTGTTTCAGCCTTTCAGAATCAGGTCATTATCACAGTCTTTATCATTCTTATGTGACATGAAATTTGTTGTTTTGCAGCAGCAGTACAGTGCAAAGACATAAACTATAAATTACAAAATAGTGCCAAAAAAGAAACAATGAGGTAGTGTTCGTGAACCAATCAGAAATCTAATGTTGGAGGGGAAGAAGCTGCTTCTGAATAGATGAGTGTGGATCTTCAGGATCCGGAACCTCCTCTCTAATGATAGTAACAAGAAGAGGGCATGTCGTGGATAGTGAGGGTCCTTAATGATGGATGCCGCCTTCTTTGGGCATCATCTCTTGAAGATATTCTTGATGGTGGGAAGGGTTGTGCCCGTAATGAAGCTGGCTGAGTCTACAACCTTCTGCAGTCTCCTGCGATTCTGTGCTTTGGAGCCTCCAAACCAGGCTGTGATGCAACCAGTCAGAATGCTGTACGTCTATAAAAATTTGCAACTCTTTAGTGACACACCAAATCTCCTCAAACTCCTAAGGAAGTAGAGCCGCTGGCATACCGCCTTCATGATTGCATCAATGTGCTGGGCCTAGGACAGATCCTTTGAGATGTTGACACCCAATGTCGCTCACCCTTCCCACCACTGATTGCTCAATGAGGACTGGTGCGTGTTCTCCTGACTTTCCCTTCCTGAAGTCCACAATCAGTTCCTTGGTCTTGTTGATCTTGGGTGCGAGGTTGTTACAACACCACTCAACCAGCTAATTTATTTCACTTGGGTACACTTCCTTGTTGCCATCTGAGATTTTACCAACAGCAGTGGTGTCTTCTGCAACTGTATAAATGCCATTTGAGCTATGCTTAGCCACACAGTACTGTGTAGAGAGATTAGAGCAGTCGACTAAGCACGCATCTTTGAGGTGTGCCTGTGTTGATAGCCAATAATCCATACTGACTGTGGTCTCTTGATAAGGAAGTTGAGGATCCAGTTGCAGAGGGAGGTACAGAGGTCCAGGTTTAGAAACTTGGTGATTAATATTGAGGGGATGATTGTATTGAACACTGAGCTGTAATCAATAAACAGCAGCCTGACGTATATTATGCTGTTGTCTTGGTGCTCCAAAGGTGAGTGGAGAGCCAGTGGGATTGTGTCCATTTTAGACCTGTTGTGGCGGTAGGCAAATTGCAGCGGGTCCAAGTCCTTGCTCTGGCAGGTGTTAATTCTAGCCATGACCAACATCTTGAAGCACTTCATCACAGTACATGTGAGTGCTACTGGGTGATAGTCATTGAGGCGGCTCACTCTGCTCTTCTTGAGCACCTGTATGAGTGATGCCCTTAAGAAGCAGGATGGAACCTCAAACCGCAGCAGTAAGAGGTTGAAGATGTCCTTGAACGTTCCAGCCAGTTGGTCAGCACAAGTTTTCCGTACCAGGCCAGGTACACTTTCAGAGCCTGACGCCTTGTGAGGGTTCACCCTCTTGAGGATATTCTGACATTGGCCTCCGAGACAGATCACAGGGTCACTGGATGCTGTGGGGATTTGCATACATGTGGTCTATATTATAGTACCTAGCCCTTGCCAGTTTGGAGTTATAGTGACGCAATGGTATACAAACTATTATCTGAAGCAAAAATATTCTCTGTCACTGCAGACCTGGTATGGACTACATTTCTAATAAACACTTTCCCTACAGGATTGGATGTGGGTTGGACAAACTCAATTGGAATGAAGTTGCTGTGAGAATTCAGGAGGTCTTTAAGAACACAAATATTGTTATCACTGTGTATTCTCTGGGGAATCCTGCAGTTGGGTTTCCTCAACCCTGTAAGAAGCGCAAGTCTACTTCAAATGGGTGCAAACGTGGTCAGTTGAATAAATATTTTGTCTTGCCATCAAAAGCTATAACTGCTAAGTAGTTATTTCTGTTAACAGATCTTGAAACATTGTCTTAATGTATGACAGTAGCTATCTGAAGAGCAGTATTCAGTTTTAAATATAAAGCAGGAGGTCCTGAGTTGCCAACCTCTATGTACATTAACAATAGCATTTCTACCTGCATGTTAGTCAACACCGGACAAGTTATTGTCCCCCTGCTTGTACACTTAAATCTAATATTTTGTAGATTTTCTCCTACAAGCTAAAGCTGTTGTAAATAATAACTTGTTATAGATGAGTAGGTGTCTTTTTTTTATTGGTAAAATGTTTTTGAGTGGTGAATTAAAGGCTGTATAAATAAAATTTAAGCTACTTTTGCACATCAGCACTGTGAGTAAACTGACTTTGGTGTGAGACTCTAATGTTGTTGTAATATAATGAAAGTATGCACATCAGTGTCTATATCAAGACTTGGGTAGGAATGGGGTGAAGGTGGTGGTGCCCTCGCCTTGCTTGGGTCCAGGTAAAAACAGTCCTTCCACAGCCAGGACAGTGAAATGGGTGAACAAAACATAGTGAAAGTCAATTTATCCTGTAGACTAGTGAACCACATTTAGGGGAAATGAGTTGCAAGCTCAAGGCTCCAATTTCTATTCATTGTTGAAGGTGATTGTATGAAATGTCACCCCTTCGCCCCACCCCTAAAGCAATCCTATGTAAGTAGAGATGCATGCCATCAACAATGGGAGCACAGTATCATTATTAAATGAAGCAAAATTTAATTCCATTACAAACTAAACCTGTAATGAGTTACTTGTACAATACTAAATAAGGAATTTGAGAATTGAGTGAAGGAATTCAGTGAAGTGAGGGGAAATGTACAGTTTTTTTTGGAAGATGATGTGGTTCAAGGGAACGGAGAGCAGCCAGAAATCATATTTAGGCCTTGTAATTGATAGTTGAATACGCGAACCAGGTTTTAAAAGTGTGAATACTTTCTGGGGTAATTGAAACCTGTTGCCTGTAATTCCTGCATCCTTTGGGAACTTCAGGACAGTGGTATCATAATAAATCACTTCAGTTTGGATTCTGTGCTTAAGGGACAGTTTGGGTTGCTGATGTAGGGAGGGGGTGTTGAGTGTTTCCTAGATTCCATATTCTAGGAAGTGAACCTAATACTTTGGGTGGCAGTTCACCAGATGGGAATTGTGCTAACTTTTACAGAAATGTATATCAGTCCTCT
>JARFYF010000053.1:29473510-29485170 GCA_030265395.1 Rhina ancylostomus | reverse complement strand
TAACTTTGCATTGGTCTTTCAGAGAACAGTGAAAGGATTTGCAGACCAACTTCTAGTCTGACAGACCACAAAGTGAACACCACCCCCATAGCTATGATTAACTTTGCACCAGCTTGCACTCTTCCAGATGAGAGAATGTCATGGACTTCCAACTGTAATGAGAGATGGGATGATCACCCACACGCACTTGATGTCAATCAGTTGGAGCTCTGGTCTCCACTCATGGTAACTGCCTAGAATAGCTTTCGGTCCCTTCACTATCTGATTCAGAGGCAGACCTGTAATCACAAGGCTCATTCCCTCTAACCCCTAACGTTATTGGCATAAATCAATAAATATTGATTTCAATATTGACAACATTGCTCTTACCTTTCCTTCCCATGTGTAAGTCAATAAAAACAAACAAGAATGCTCACAGCAAACATACACTGGGGGAAAACAAAAGCATCAGACTGTGGGCACCCCCACATTTGGGTACGTGTCAGAATACCTCACCCTTCTAGGCACACTGTAGAATTTCATTTAGAATCCCTTCATAAGCCAAGCTGCTGGTTTGTAGGTCTTCCCAAGGTACGAAAGATTCCCCTTCATTTTCGACGTAGGTGCTCCAGCAGTAGTTATACTCAGGAGCCTTCATGACCCTCAATCGGCAACCAGCAGCTTTCAGTAGCCGCAGACCTTGTTGGATCTCAGGCTCTTCCCACATGAATAAGCGGGCCATGAAGATGGTAAGGTGGACGTTGGGACACTTCTTCAGGTACTCTGCGATTTTGGAAGCGCAAGCCGCACAAGGGCTGGAGGAGACATGCCAAATGATGGAGTACTTCAGACTGCCATTGCACTCCTTGAAGACCTCTGTAAAGAAGGCCTCTTCTGCATGCGTACTTGTGTGCTCGTCCTCCATGTATCCTTCCATCTTCTGACACTCCGTACCTTGCTGTTCCACAGAATAGCACAAAAATGTTTTATTCCTTCCGGAAGAATATTCTACATTTTTGAACTGGAACTTGAAGAAAATGGAAGGCATTTGCTGTCTGGAATTTAAAAGGACCAAATGTTATTGGCAAGAAAACAAAAGGGTTTTTGTGTCAACCATACAACCATTTTAGATAGTAAGTGCTTACCCACAAGTAAAGGACTCATTCTAGTTTCTACCATTTAACCAAACCCCTATCTCTACTGAACCCTGAGCCCATTTTATTTAATAAGCTTATCAAGTGTGCAGTACCTTATCAAATGTCTTTCTAAAATACAGATGTACCATTGATTTTCCTTCTCTACCCTGCTAGATAAATCCTATTAGATTTTTCAAACTTGATTTATCCTTCTCAAAACTATGCTGATTCTGCCTGTTCACACTTAAGAGTTTCTAAATGGTTTTTGAACATGACCAAAATAATATGCTCAAGCATTCTGCCGAGAACAGGTGTAAGGCTAACTTGTCCATAGCTCTGTATTTATTTCCCTTCCTCCTTTAAGTAGTGGTTATATTTGCCACCCTTCAATCTGCTGGGATTGCTTCAGAACCTGTGGACTTTTCAAAGATCATTACTGATGCATCTGTTAACTCTGTAGCCACTTCTGTTAAGAATCCAGAGATATAGCCCTATCAGGGGGGTTTTCTTGAGTGATAGGTAGAGTCATACTACACAGAAACAGGCCTTTCAGCCACTGAGTCCACACCATAAGTCCTCCTGATTTCTCTAATAATTTCTCTTTAGTGATATTTTCACTTCAAAAATCTTCTGAGGAAAGAGTGTCCCTAACATCAGCAAAGACAAATGTTCTAAATAATACTCAAGCTCTGAAAAACATTGATGCAACAGCCAGCATCACCACAGACTGATTAGCTGTCTATCTAAATGCTGATTACAAGATGGAGCTGCAAAATAGATGCCTGATGACAAAAGTATCTGCTTACATAACAATGAATACACTTTAATGTAATTTATAAATGGCACGTTTTGAGATGTACAGATAAATAATTCTATATAAATTTTTTTAATGCATCAATGTGTCCCCTTATGTGTGGTCAGAGGTCACACTGTGTGCTGTGGCGGGAATTAAATTATCAACAATAAGCAGCAGCTGTGGGGTTGAAGCTTTATTCCAATATCACAGCTCAGATGAGATCAGCACGAGATGTGCCCAACAATTCTGGTGTCACCGTCAGCATGAGAGTGATGTACATTTTTCAGATCTCTGTACACCCCCACATCATTTTCCAGTGAAGTCTGCAACCAGTTCTTCTGTGCTCACAGCAGCAGCTGAAAGAAATGGAATTCCAGGCGTATTTTTAACCCTCCTTATCTCAGCAGGAGGAGGCACCAGTAAAGTGGGACTGATACCGACCTTCAATATCTAGTTCACAGGGGGATGAAAGGCAGATTTAAAGGGAAAATCTGCGTGGCCTGTTCTCCCACACACAACACAGGTTCAGGGCAAGGAAGTCACTTGGCCCAGTTGATCCCTGGCTAGATATTGGTCAGCACCTGCAAAGACACATCAATTGGGTTCTGGTGGGCGAGCAGATATTTTGTTCAAAGGCCCCCCCCTCCCGCCCCCACCCATACCTCACTTACGGCCAAAGAAATTGCACACATCCAAATGAATCTTGCACAATAAAGAACTTCCCCTTGCACACACTGCAGTGGACCAGGAAAATCTGAGGTTAGCTCTGGACCCAGGCAGTCAAGGAGGAGAGGTAACTGGGGTAGGGGAAAGGATTATGGATTGGAAAGGTAGGGGCCCATATCCATCAGTAAGAAAGGTTTAGCTGGAAGTTGGTAAATGGAAGGGTCAATAGTCGGCAAGTTGGTGGGGGGGGGGGGGTAAGAGTTGGGATTGAAGGTGTGTCGGGTTTGGCCAGGTTATCACGTTCACGGTGGGGAAGTTGGGAGTGAGTAGGGTACATTATGGGGCTGTGGGCAAGGGGTGGAGGTCTGAGGGACATCCAGGAAAGTAAATTGTTTAGAAGAGCCACTTTCCAGCGGGAGCCTGGGATGTGCATTGAATAACCTCACAGGCCTGGAGCAGAGTCGTAGACCCGAGCAACCTCACAGCTCGAGAGAAACATCATTGCCCTAGTGAAGTCCTGCTATTGCAAGAGTGACCATGGATGGTGCAGGCCATGCATACTCCAAATGAAACCTTGGGAATGATGTGCAAGGATAGGGTGCATGTCACTGAATGCCACTGCGATTATCCACTTTCCTCCTTGCATTAGTGCTTCAGATGCATGGAAATCACTGTGGTGAATCCCCAACTTTCAATTATGTCTTATTCTTCATTTGTTGAACTGAGGAGCACTTCACAGTCCAATATCTGTACAGTCATGTTTTCATAGCATTTATATCGAGCAACACTGAAAGACACAAACCCCAAGAATCCCACAAGGAGGAGGCTTTACAGCCCATATTGCCCATGTTGGCTCTTTAAAAAGCAGTCATGTTTAGTCCAGCATCCCCACTTTATCCCCTTAACCTGTAAGCTCCTCATTCTCAACAGCATTTTCATTGCACCTTTAGAACAATTAATGAAGTTGCCTTCCAGTCCCTTTACAGATAGACTTACCATGGAGCTATGCAGCATGGAAACAGGCCCTTCAGCCCAACAAATCCATGCCAACCATTGATTTACACCAATCCTACACTAGTCCCATCGTATTCTCCATGCATTCCCATGAGTTCCCTCACCATTCACCTACACACTAGGGACAATTTACAGTGGCCAATTAACCTACCAACCCGCAAGTCTTTTGGATGTGGGGGGAATCCAGGGCACCTGGGAGAAACCCGCATGGTCACAGGCAGAACCTGCAAACTCCACACAAACAGCACCCAAGGTTAGGATCAAATAGGGGTCCCTGGAGCTCAGAGGCAGTGGTTCTAACAGCTGTACCACTGTGCCGCATTGAGACAAAAAAATAAAATCCCTCATTCTCCTACTTGAGGTTTTAAAATCTATGGCCTCATCCCCCAGAGGGGATAGTCTTTCTGTATTTCCTCTACCAAACTCCTCATCATCCTGAAAACCTCTGCTGTGTCACCGCTTTGCTGGTTCTGTGTCAATGGGAATAGCCTTGACAGTTCCATTCATTCCTCACCAGTGTGGCCCCTCAACGCCAGTAAAATCTGGTTAAGTTTGTCTATATTCTTTCTATATATCTCTAGGCCTTGATATATTTCCTGGATTGTGAGGCCTAGAATTGTCCACAATACTCAAGCCTATACTTCGGCCTGTGAAAAAATTTATAAAGATTGAGCATGATTTCAGTTTTTACATTCTATGCATCACCTGATGAATCCAAATAATCAATTCGTTTTATAAACCACCTTTTTCACATGCTCTGCCACCCTTATGTATGTAGGCACCAAGATTTTTGTTCATCCACCCTTTTCAAAGTCGTGCCATGTATAGTATACAGTCATTTTGTACCAGTGCGTCCAAATTTCATCTCTTTACACCGCTAAATCCCTTTTCATGTTCTGTCCATTTCACCATTCTGCCAATGTCGTTCTGACGTTCATAACTAAGCTCATCACTCATTCATTTGTTGTGAGATGTTGTATCAAACTTTAAAAAAGATATACCAGTGGTCATTTATTAAATTTAAAATGAGTAATGGACCTGTAACTGACTTATGAAACATTACCACAAATCATATCTCAGTCTGAAAAATATTTATCACCATTTCCCCATTCAGGCATCACTGGCAGGTTCAGTATTTATTGTCCATCCTAATTGTCCTTGAAATAAGTGGCCTACTGGGCTGTGCCTAGAGTCTCATAGTGGCATTAGTGAACCAGATGGGTTCTACAAAGTCCAGAAGGGCTTTATTTCGTGGTCATCATTATTAAGACAAACTTATTGTTGCAAATTCAGGATTATTAACTGAAGTAAATCCACAGCTGCCATGGTGATCTCTGAATGGTTAATCCAAGCCTGTGGATTACTTGGCTAATATTTTGTCTGCTGTGCCACTACCAGGCCTCCCACTCTACCTTTGACCATCTAGACCAATTCTGAATCCATTCCATCACCTTCCCCTTAAATCTGCAGACTTCCACCTTCTCCATCTTCCTGTGTGACATTTTATCAAGTGCCTTCCAATAGTAATAAACATCAACCTCACTACCTTAATTAACATTCTTTATCTCCTTGTCAAAGAACTCAATTAACTTAATCAATAAGATTTGTCTTTAACATAAAACCAATTTCCACAGATGCTACCTGACCCGCTGATTGTTTCCAGCATTTTTCTGTTTCGGTTCAGAGTTCCAGCAACAGCAGTTTTATTTTATATTTCCATTTGTCTTTAACGCATTCATATGGAATGGGTAAACTGCTCTTGGTTTGCCTTTTCAGTCCAGAAATACTGGCGTTCACTCACACAGCTTTCACAGTTCTTGGTGGAAATGGGGCCAGTGCTGAATGATAGAGTTAAACGGCTAAATAACAACATCATAATCTGCAGAAAAATCACACTCTGGACCAGTTGTGGGTCCAAACCTGAAAAGTCAATTTTCACTGATCTTTAGTTGACTCTATGAAATCTGTTTTGTAAGATCTTTCTTGACAAAATACGTTCATTGTTATAAAAGAAAAAGTCAATACCCACTAATGCATCTGAAGATTATTCTTTCTGGAATAGTATTCCATGTTTATTTGATTCATTATAAGACCCATGTGACATAAATCAGTTCACTTAACATAAGTAACTCAGTCTTCTTAACTCATCAGATAACCAATATTTCCAGAGTACTCATTAAACATCCCACCTTATTATAAACACATGGAAACAATCCTTTCACTCAGTCATGATTTCACTAAATGCCTTTTAAACTTGCAGTACATTCAGCATTCATAGAACTCCCAGCACTTTCACCCCAACCACTAGCAGCCGAATCTATGCATCTATCTACAGACTGTAGATACTTTGTCTTTATCCCTGTTGGGGTAAGATAAAGGAAACAATAATCCTGCTAAATAACAGGGAAAAAGGCTAATTAAAAGAGAAATTTCTGCAAAGTGCACAACAGGTTAGGCAGCCTTTGTGGAGAGAGAAATAAAGTTAACGTTTCAGGCGATGAACCTTTCATCAAAGCTTGGAAAAGTTGTAAATGTTTTAAAGGGGAGGGGAGAACAAAACAAAGGGAATGTCTGTGATCCGGCAGAGAAGAAGCAAGACTAAATGCACAGTTGGTGATGGTGCGGGCTGAGCGAGGGTGGTAAAGGCGTGCTGATGTAGTTGGTATGTCTGGAGGAGTGTGAATAGGAGATGACTGACAACAGAGGAGGGAGGGAAAAACACAATGCTGACACTGTGAGCTATAAAAGACCTTTCATTTCAAATTCCCGGCATCTGCAATTTGTTTTGCTTTAGGACCAAGTCAAAAACAGGCCTGTTTAAGTATGCATTGTTTATTTGAACATCTGAACCCCACCTGCATGAACATCTGAACCACCCCCCCCCCCCACACACACATCCATCCATATGAACTCTTAAACACACAATGAAGAACCTTGCTCAGAATCTGCTAGTCAGTGAAAGGGTTAAAGGCTGTATTGCTGATTATGGAGCATTATCAAGTTTGTCAAAAATGGCTGGGACTGAAACTCTCCCTTGCTACATATATTTATACCTAGTCAAACATGTATTGCATTGCACATAGATAGCCTTTTCATGCTTATATTTTAATGATCTCATTTCTCAGAAAAATCTTAAAGTATTTAAGATGGGATTAATTACTTCGTAGGAAACACTTATTGCACACTTATATGTATGTATGTGTGTGTGTATACACACACATATATATATTATGCTTATGTTTGTATACATCCAGCACTTATGCAGCAGTACATAGTTATCTGATATATTCTATGGGGACATTTTTTCCTAAATATATGCTCCTGCCATGAGGTTTTCTAATTGGCAGCATTGGCATCTATCAGAACACTGCAGATGTGATGTCCATCATGGACTGCTGAATTCTGAGGTAGCATATCTAAAATTTCCTTTTAAGAGCTTTTGGCAGGCAAAGCTGTGCGCTAGCTGTACATGCTCAACAAACCAACCTATGCCTTACTTAGACAATAAATAATATGTTCAGTAGTTCGAACACACAGACATATGAAGATACTTTGAGGCTGCTGCCATTAGTGAATGAATGTGTTGTGGTTGTTTTAATTCAGTTACTATCCATACTGAATTAGAAGGTAAATTGGACTGTGGCTAAAATTTGCTCTTTGGGATCACTTAAATACAATAACGGTCAATTTTTCTAACCTGGGCTTGTAAATACTCCAATTTATATACATGTATCACTTGCTCTCTGTAAAAAGTTTGTTTTCTGCTTATGACTGATTAACTTTCCCTGCAGCTTCTTCATCTTAGATCAGAGGTTTTTTTTGTGTGTTATGGAACATAGATGGAATGGCACAGTGGCCCAGCTGGTAAAGTTGCTGTCTCACAGCTCCAGTGACGCAGGTTCAATCCTGACTTCTGGTGCTGTCTATATGGAACTTGCATGTTCTCCCTATGACTGTGGGTTTCCTGAGAGTGCTTCGGTTTCCTCCCACAGCCCTAAGACATGCAGGTCAGCAGATTAATTTGCCGCTCTAGATTGCCCATCATGTAGATGAGTGATCGAATTTAGGGGGAGTTGATGGGAATGTGGAGAGGATAAAATGGGATTAGTATAAATAGGTGTTGATGACTAGCATGGACTTAGTGGACCATAGAGCTTTTTGTTGTCCTGCATGGATCTATGACTGTGATAAATATTAACAATTTCTTTTTATCCTTTTATCAGTATTGAGGAAAAAATAAATAAATATGACTATTTTTGCTACGTTTTCCTTCTTCCCAACATGCCATCACTTTGTGGAAAGCAGTTTGACACTCACCCAATGACTATTTCAAAAGGCCCCAGGTCCGTGATGTCAGCATTTTTGGTGCTCTCTACTTTGTCCTCACTGTCAGCTTCCTTGTTTGCTCCGTTGGTCTTTTCAGCCATTGCTTGACAAGGCAAGTGTGATGTGCACAGTCTGATGGCAGCTCTGCACTGAGCAAGGGAAAAATCCCTGCCACATTAAAATGCCTCACGCACCAAATAAGGGAGCAAGGGAGGAGAGGACCTCCAGCTCAAAATAAACTGCAGCTAGGTCATCCCCATTAGTCCCACCAATCGTAGATGGCTCTCCTTAACCCTCACATTATCCTTCTTTCCCACACATCTACGTCTTCATTTAAACAGAAAAAAAAGGAAGAAAACCTTCGGAAAAAGGGGCTGATATATGTTTCTTAAAGAAACTACTCTCTTCACAATGAATCTTTGCTTTTTCTCCCCTTCCTTTTCTGAAGCTATTGATTGTGTTTGAGGTGCAACTCCATGAGACACAGTTGGCAGCTCACCAAGTTCTGATGATGGGGGGCCAACAGGCAGAAGACGATCCTTGCCTCACAAAAGGAACCACATCCCTGCACCAGGTCTTGCACTTACTCAGAGTATCAGGAGCAGGAGACCTGGTGATTTTATCCATTCTTTCCTTCAGGTACTGAGGCTGACTGCACATGCTAATCCCCTTGCACTGCTAAACTCTTCCTCGTAACTAGTTTATCAACAGCCAACTTTGGGTGTTATAAAGCCAGAGAGAGAGAGAGAGAGAGACAGCACAGAAACAGGACCTGCAGCCCACCAAGTCCATGCCAACCATCAAGCACCCATTTTTACACTAAACCTACCCCAGCCCATTTTATCCTCCCCACATTCCCATCATCTCCCTCCAGATTCTAGCACTCACCCTAGGGGCACTTTGCAGTGACCATATCTGAAGAATTTGAACAAAATTGATAGGGACAGCCATAATTAGGGCCTCTGTGCTGTATTTCGCTCTATGATAAAAACCAATTGTCTCAGGAGATCCCAATAATGTTCACTCCTGTCAGTTTTCTCCAATTTCTTCAGCAATGCTCTCAAGGTAGTGTAAAATGGGAAATGGCACATGTGACGAGTAAGTTGTATCTGACATGCAATTGTGACCATCACTAAAAAAGTATTTGGCTGAAGTTCTGGAGGGAGTCAAAGCATCCCAGAAATGAACATTATCACATTTTGCTCCATATTCAACCGTGTAATACTGAAGTAAAGATTTTTAGATCCACTGAGTCCATGCCAAACATCAACCACCCATTTACACCAATCCTACATGTTTAGTTGTTCTCCCCACATGCTCATTAATCCTACCCCCCACCGCCTCCCCCCCAACAATACTACCACTCACCTACACACTGGGGGCAAACTTACAGTGGGAAATTAACCTACCAACCCACACATCTTTGGAATGTTGGTGGAAACTGACAGTGGGTCACAGTGAAAATCCACAAAGTGACATACAAGTGTGCACCATCACTTTATTAGACCATCAGACTCACTGGTTCACAGAAGGACGATCAAAGACCTTGTGGAACTTGCAGTCCACCGTTTTCCTTTTTTGCGTTACTTTTCTTCAAAATTTAACTGCCTTGTGCACAAAAACTTGATCTAGTTTTTAGGCCCTTCCCTTTCTGTGTTTCCTATCTGTAGAAATCAATTATAACAAGTAACAGGACTCACTGTTAAAGGAAAGCTTATTCTTCTGCAGCTGTGTTAAAAGAAGGAGTTTCATTCTCGGGATCCACTGCGAAAGGGAGCAAACCTGCCAGGAAAGTCTGTAAACATTCAACAGGCAGCATCTCAAGGTTGTGGCAGAAATTCTGCCCATCAGCAAGCCATCCACGTTCACTGCTGATCTACAGAAAAGCTATCTTGTGTAGCTATTGTTGATAAGTGACAACCCCCATCCTTAATGATGAGGCCCAGTGCACTGGCAGGATGTGGTGTGTGTTTATCCTGTCATCTGGAATAGCCAGAACAAGTTCCTGCCCACAGAACAGCTGACAAAAATGAAGGCAATCCCCCAATTTAGCTGGCTGTTGACCCTGTTAAAAACTTCAAAATGTTTATAAATATTTCTATCATTCAGGAACATCAAAAGACTTAAAATGATTTAAAAACATTAATTTTAAAAGATGAACAGAAACTAAAACATTTAAATCATTGTAAAACAATTAAAAATATTTAACTAGATACAAATAATTTATAAAATACCCAATCCTTACCTTGCTCCTTCGTAGTTGTTATTCATGTAAATGAATGGAGTTGCTCTGACCTGGTGCAAGTTCAAAGAGCTTTATAAACATTGAGAACTGCGACTGTTGTTGCACTCCACATGGACTCCAGCATCAGAGAACCATTGGGAAATTGCTGGCAAAGAGCAGCCAGGGAGTTCGGGACCACTGGTTTATCCCGGGAACCCTGAACATAGTGGTTCACTTACCAGGAAAAGCTGACTACCAGACTTTCTCTTTGAAACTCAGCCCCGGTGTTTCAGGTGCAGCCTTCCAGCAGAGCACTCTGACAATCAGATTATTCCATCATCAGGCAGTTGAACCAAAATTCATCACCTTGTCAAAGTTCTCATGTTCCAACAAGGGCCACTCAGCAATCACAAACTGACTCCCTGACTCCTTGCTTCCCTGGACCCCTGATTCCCCTTCCCTAGCCAAAAGGTTCCAACTGTGGCACTGTTTCTGCCTTACTTGTAACCAGTGTGGGCTATGCATTGGCCCTGAATGTGGCCTTGCCAGTTCACTGCCACGTGTTGAGCAATGTTTGTTTATTCATCCACATGACGTGGACATCAGTGGCAACACTAGCATTTATTGCCCATCCCTATGCCCCTGAGCTGAAAAACTGACAGTCAGCCAGATGGGGTGGGTCTGGTGTCGCCCATAACCCTATCGGTACAATCAGTTTGTAAGACAAGCTTTTCACTGTACCTCGGTACAAGCAACAATAATAAACCAATACCAATACCCTGACCAGAGAACGCCAGATTTCCCTCCCTGAAGGACATTAGTGAACCAAATGGGTCTTATTGACAAAATGGTAACTTCATGGTTTGGCGTTGCTTTAGAAAATGAATCCAGATTTATTTAAATGACTTGAGTTTAAATTCCCCAGCTTCCATGAACTTATGACCTTGTATGAATGGTCCAGAACTCTGGGCGTGAGTCAAGTAATTTGACTGCTATATTAGTCCCTGAATTATTCTGGAAGCCTTTGTATCTGTACTCTTTTCTCCCTCTGTTATCTCCCTGCTCCCATGTCTCCTTAGTTACAGCTGAACAAACACTTACTCATTGCATTTTTAATCCACCAACAGCTGCAAACTGTGTACAAAACCCAAATGGTAAATCAAGATGTGCATTTCAGGCAATGATTAATTAAATCTGGTTTTCAGTTTAATTTCACAGCAGTACATCCAGTACTGCATCCCAGCCACGGAGATGTTCCATGCCACGTGGCTCATTCTGATACTGTTAGTGAAAGTAATGGAGCTACAGTTGTGAGGTTCACTGAACAATGCTGTCAATTCCAGCCTGCCATTCCCTACTCACGTCCGGCAGGTTCTTGCAGTGGTCAGCATGGGGCCCAGTAGCTGCGATCTCTACAGGAAGCTCATAAAGGCGTATGCCATGATTCAATGCAAACTACAATGAGGAGAGAGATGAGAGAGATGGGGGGGGGGGGAAAAAGAGTGCTCCCAGGGGCTCA
>JARFYF010000053.1:29253421-29263483 GCA_030265395.1 Rhina ancylostomus | reverse complement strand
CCAAAATGCTAAATTTTCTTTTAAACAAAAAATATCCAAAGAGCTTTCCCAGCATTTACTTTTGCAAAACGAACTGAGGTTCTTAAGACAGTTTATCCATCGAAACGTTCATGCAGTGAACTGGGCTGATTCAAATATGATACCTTTCTTAATTTTGTTGTGATGAATTAGTTTGACAGGGTATGCATAACCTCTCTCCATCAAAGTCTGTTTGTTAGCTGCTGCGGTGAAGCAGACAGTAACTGAGGAAAAGAGGGGAGGGTGGTGGGGGTGGTTGGTGGGGTGTGGGGGAGGAGTCTGTAGGTTTGGTAGCGAATGCATCACGGTAAAACCTCATAACCATGTTAGCCACTGTCATGAAACCTGTAGCCAAAGTTGGTGCTATTATGGTTTGGCGAGCCAATCTCTACAGAGATGTTCATCAGTTCCCTGACACTTCCTTATACCTCCCTGAAACGTGACTCAACAGACATTCACTGACAATTTCTTTGAGAAATCTTGCCTGCACATCCTCAAGCTTCATAATCCCTCAGCCCTGCACAGCCCACTTCTACCTCCCTCCTTGAAGACTCCAGGCAGCCCTGTAGACTCAACATTTCAGCCTGTTCTTGTCCCAAAGAACTCATTTCTTTTAAACTTGACTCTTTTTTCTCCTCTTGTTTTATCTCTTCCCTTCTATATCCATGACACACACCCTTTGCCATTCTGACAGTTTCCAGTTTCCATCTCATTTCCACCATGCACGTCCGTTCTTTCCACACTTCCAGCCCTCACTAATATGTCATTTGGACTCTTCACTTCTTGACTGAATGGACTCAAACTGTTACCCTTCTGGCACTGCTTTCCTTTGCCCGAATATGTTCTGTTACTGAACAATTTTAAATTCGCTCACTTACTTTGAAAATTCTGAATAAAGGATGTTGTTTGGAGAACCCATTTAGGTTCAAACTATACCTGTCTCTTTGTAGGATACGTAGAACATTGTCTGTTTCAGTCCTTCTCTAGTACCCTCCCTCATCTCTATTTCCAGTACACTAGTGGCTGCATTGTTGTTACTTTCTACTATCACCTTGAACTAAAATATTTCCTCACCTTTGTTGCCAATTTCCACCCTGCTCTCACCTTCACATGGACCATCTCCAACTCCTCCTTCCTTTCGTTGTGTTTTCTATTTCATTAGGGGAAGGGCAGTGATTAGGATGCACTCCAAGCTCACCAACTCCCAGAGCTACCTCGACTAGATTTTCTCCTGACCTACTTCCTGTAAGAATTGCATTCAATTGGCCCATTTTTCCCACCTTCATCACATCTTGTTTTACCTTCCAGCTTTTTATCTTAGCTTATACAGTATTATGTCTTCTTTTTCCCCACAACCACGAGTTCCCTCCACCATGGCTGACAGGGCCATGACTGTCTCCATTCCATTTTCCAGATGTAAGCTCTCACTCCTTACCACTACCAAAACCAGGACAGGAATCCATCTTCCACAGAATTCACTCTCAACAGATTATCCTCCACAACTTCCAACACCTCAAGTGATACCACCAGCAGATGCGCCTTCTCCACCTCCCTCCTACTTTTAGCAATCTGATAGGTCTATTCCCTCCACTTCATTCTGGTTCACTCTTCCAGCTCCACACACCTGATCAAAAACAATACCTCACCTCTTGCTTCCCAACCAAAAACTCTTTCCATTTGAAACAACAATTTACTCACATTTCTTTAAGTTTAGCGCACCAACTTTGCTATTCACAATGCTGTATCCTCTGTGCTGGGGAGACCAAATGTAGATTGTGTATATACTTTGAAGACTGAACGTTCAGTCCACAAAGTAGTCACCCCTTCCAGTTGCCCATAACTTTAATTCTGCATATCAGTTCCATTCTGGCCTCCCTGGTTCCAGTCTCCTACAGTGTTGTAATGAAGTTCAGGAGCAGCTCTTCATCTCCTAACTTCGCACAACACAGCCTTCGACTCTCAACAGTGAGTCCAGCAGTTGTAGATTACAAGCACTTCCAGCACGTTTACTTCAGATTTCCAGAAGTCACTCTACATTCCACTAATAGCATTTAGATAGTTATTTTGCACTTCCAGTTTCTCCAGAGCCCCATTCATTCTCTGATAACTGTTACTTTCACTTTCCACAATCAGCTCTTTTGTTATTTAATGTCTCCATCCTATCACAGGTCTTCGTTATTGTTCTCTTCCCCACTTGCATCTTTTACTGAATCCTAATTCTGGTTTTGTCTTTACCTATTTCCAGTTCTGATAAAAGGTCACTGACCTGAAATGCTAACCCTCTTCCTATCTCTGCAGATCCTGCCTGACCTGTTGAGTGTTTGCAACATGTTTTGTTATTATACAATTGCTGAATTGTATTAGAAGCACGAATTATTATAATTGCTTCAACTGTGTTTTTAACTCCATCGTCATCCCATAATTCAAATGTGCCAGGCCAATGTTACTATCCTTGGCTGACATCAGCAAGATTGGTACAGACTAGTTATTGAACCTTGGACCTTCTGGTTCAGAGGACAAGAAGAGCTTACTGTTTAAAATAGATCCCATTAGCAACAAACATCCTGTGGATAAACCATGATTGGAAAACTTGAATATCAAAACAAGGCATTTTTTGATACTGGGAACTGGTAGTAACCAGTGTCAGATTTACAAATATGATTTTTGTAAGCTTTCACTGGAATATTCATTAAATAAACAAGATGTCAAACAAATCACATTTAGCCCAAACAGTTCTTATAGAGTGTCTATACAGAGTCCAACCAAGATCAGTAAGTTCATGCACTGTTGCCCATTTGCTTCATTTATTTCAACTGCCCAACAGTGGATGGTCTGAGTAAGGTGTGTTTTATCTGCTTGAGATATATTTCACTTTTCTCCTCTTTAACCCTGATAAAATCTTGTCAATACCTCATTAAATAGCCTTTAGATAACAATTTACACAAGTAAAGCCATTCATTTAAGACACAATCACATCAAGTGAGGTTGAAAAAATAATTAATTCCTCTGAAAAGACCCATTTAATCATTGAAGGATTGCATATGCTGAAAATACAGGTGGCCTTCTTAATGTCTTGCCTTATGCGCTTGTTGACTTTAAGTGATAACTTGTGAGTTTCATTGTGAAAGGAAGTTGCTTCATTTGTGACAACTGCTTTCTCATATAAGGGATGATGGGGCTCACTCCCGTTGTTTTGTTTTTGCCTATCAACAACACTGGGGCACAGAGAGAAGAAATGAAAATACTCCATTTCAGCACACTGCATGACTAAGAACTAGCTGAATATTGCTTTAAATAATGCAGGTGCTTTGAATCGGGTGCAGTGAAAATCTACTTCCCTTTTTGTATGGCACTCTGTTGCTTAATCAGATGAATGTGATGCAGTTCCTGTGGGCAATGTTCCAAGTGTGTATTGTTTAAGGATTGATGACTTCTGTGCATGTTCCACACGCTCAAGTCATCTGTGTGCCAGCATGCAACATGAATGAAATTGCAGGTACATTGTTACGTTCAGACTGAATCCGACTGTTTTACCATCTTTGTGCAATTTAAAAACTAAAGCATTGAAATACATCCATTTAGCACACAAAAAGATTGTCCTTTGCAAGGAAATTTTCAGGCTTTAAGATCAAGGAAAGTTAAATAAAATCTTTTGCTCAGTACCCACTTGTCAACAGAAGATGTACAGTCACCCAATAAATCCTGTATGCTTCAACTGAGAGTCACCTGGGTATGATGCATGGCTGAAAAGCTATATAAGCAGCCTGGGAATTCTGTCCAATGATCATTCACACCCGAGAACTGTGGATGTCAGATTTTGCCAGGCATACATCCAGCTTTCACGTCAGGATTATGTAAAGGATGTTCCTGCTGGTACTCTGTGTGATACTGTGGTTATTAATGGATTAGTACATTGCTGCCACAGGTGTGCCGTTAATTCTTTCAAAGCTTCTTCACTGTGAGCTGCTTGAGGATTACGCCATGTTAAAACTTCACTGAGGTACAGTACAAGTCCTCATTAAGGCAATAAAAAGGTGTGCCTGGTGGTCTTTATCATGCTTGTGAACCAATATTGGCATTCCTTTTACAAAGTTCTATCTCCTATTTTTCATTGATGAGAAGCCACGACTCATAACTTCTCTCCCAAATCTCCCATTATTCGCCATTCTTGAGGTCCAGGCAAGATAATCCTTCATACAGCCGAGCCATCTGAAACAGAAAAAAACCACGTTTCGTCTCCAATCAATGCTGAATTAACTGAGCTCAGCTGAGCTTCAGTAATAGTCTCCCAATAGGATACCAGCCACTCTTGTTTTTCTTATTGCTAGCTAATGACCTAAGCTGAAGGTATATGTCTGTGGATTTTGGGCAAGGGTATAAATGGGTTCAGTCGATGAGATGCTGCTGGAGAACAAATGACTTGGTGGAATGTGGCCATGGTTTGTACATAAATTATGATTATTTGGATGAGGTATTAGACAATGAATGCTTTCAGTTAGAACCACATTGCCACAACAGAATCAGCACTTTCGGGATGCATGGGAAAGATGTATGTGCAGAGGAAGATAAATGGCCAAATCAAGAACCCCTTTGACAGCTACAGGCAGCTCTGGGAAGCTTGTTACAATACCGCAGCTGAATTACAGAGGGCTGGTCAGCAACAGGAGGCGGCGTCGAGCATGTTAGAAAAAATTCTACCCCTGGTTACTCTCTGCCTGTAAGGAAGTCCAGCAGAACCTTTTGCTATAATTTGACCAGTCGTGGAAATGAACTAGATTCTGCTTTTGCTGATGGCCTGCAGATCTGCATAAGTAGAAGATACAGGAGCCTGAGGGCACATACCTCCAGACTTAAGGACAGCTTCTACCCCACTGTGATAAGACTATTGAATGGTTCCTTTATATGATAAGATGGACTCTAACCTCACGATCTACCTTGCTGTGACCTTGTACCTTATTGCACTGCACTTTCTCTGTAGCTGTGACACTTTACTCAGTGTCAATAACGCTGTTATTGTTTTTAACTACTCTGTACTAATGCAATGTAACTGCACTGTGTAATGAATTGATCTGTACGATCAGTATGCGAAACAAATTTTTCACTGTACCTTGATACAAGTGACAATAATAAACCAATACCAATATGAGTAGGTAGCTCTGAGCTGCTGAACCTGTTCTGTGTCTATCCCATTTAATAGGGGTGGTAGGGCACACAATATGATGAAGGGTGTTCTTCATTTCAAGATGGAAATTTGTCTCCACAAGGACTTTGCGGTGGTCACTCATACTAATGCTGTTGTGATCACATGCAACTATTGCATAGGCATCTATCTAACTTTGTGAAAAATTGGCCAGGAATGTCCTGTAGACAATATAATTACCACCATTTGTCAACTTTAAATCATTGGTAATCTGTCATCAACAATGCTTTCAGTAAGCACTTTCTGACCAATGTTCAGTTTAAGCTTCCCATGACTACTTCCTTCTGACCTCATCATTGGTTTGGTCCAGGCAATTCAAGGCTTCTTAAGTACAACGTTCCAAATTTGTAACTTTTAACACCTGGCAGAAGGCACGTGGGAAAACCACAACCTGCTGGTGTCCTTCAACAGTACCGTTCCCTTTCCTGGGAAAAATATAATCTTTCCTTCGTGGTCATTGGGTTTAAATCTTGGATCCATCAAGACTGTGAGAGTTTATTTACCATTAGAACTACAATGATTCAACCAAAAACAGTTCAAGAACAATTACTGATGTGTAACGTATGCTTGCCTTGTAAGCAATGTCCACATCCTTTAAAATAAATGAAAGAAATCAACTCTATTCTGTTTCATTCATTTTAAATTAGATTAACTGCCTCAGAAGATATGACTGCAGGCAATAGTTTCCAGTTCCACTAAATTATCTGAAGATTTTATACAACTCAGAATTGAATTTCATTTTAATTTACAGCTCTTATAAGTATTTTGTCTATAAATCTCAATACAAATCTTCAGCATTCTCATTGGTTTGACTTATCTGTCCATGGCTTTATTCCATGCTAGCCCAGCAGCATCCTCCAGCTTTGCATCCTGGCTCACGGTCTCTGCTGCTTTGAGTGAGAACTACAATATATCATTGCTCTCCCTTGGCCAGTTTCACTGGCAGGAATTTCAGCCAATCTTCTGAATGTTTCTTCCTCAACCTTGATGCATGAATACATCTCTTCACTTCCCACAGGTCTCTCAAATCCTCCTCCTTCCCCTTCACTTACCTCCTGTAACTTTTCTTCCGGATTCTACTCAATGCATCTTTGAGAGAAATGAAGTATCTTGTCCAGTTTCAGCTTGTATAAGTAACTTTTAATTTAATGACTTTAAATAAGGGGTTAAAAATCATCTGCTTGTAGATCATGGTTTCAGCCTAATGTGACCAAAAAAATTGCAAATATCTTTGGAGGAATAGAAGGACAGGATAAATCTAATGCAAAATGAAATGGAAACACACTTGCCTGGAATATTGATGACACTTCCAATGGTGTGTTAAATGGTCACTATGCCTTCCACTTGAAAATCTGATGAAGTCCAAATTCCAAGGCTTTGATGCTACTGAATCAATATTACACCAGGAAAGGTCTGCCCTTCGTGCACTGCATCGGTTCAGAAGACTTGAAGGATATTGTGTAAGTCTGGGGCTGCTGTTGGGTTGTGGCATTGTGGTGGGGGCTGGGTCGGGGGAGGAGGAGTTGAGGAAGGGGCCAAGGATGATGGAATGGAATTAGTTCTGAGTGAGGGTCCGGCAGGTGGTAGTGGGGAACCTACAACTGATGGTCGAATGGCTCTTGGTATGATGACGGTTTGCAGTCAAATTGGTTTTGGTTTTGGTTTATTATTGTCACTTGTACTGAGGTACAGTGAAAAACTTGTCTTGCATACCGTTTGTACAGATCAATTCATTACATTGAGGTAGTACAGGGTAAGAACAATAACAGAATACAGAGTAAAGTGTCACAGCTACAGGGAAGTGCACTGCAGGTAGATCGTGAGGTCAAGAGTCCATCTCATTTCTTCTTGGAGGTCGAAAGATTGCCAGCCCTATAAGATGATTTAAAAGAACATTATTAGTAATATTAAGTGACATAGAATTTAAATTCAAAAGTGTAGAACGATTATAGTAAAAGTAATGAGTAAATCTGCAGAGAGCAGCTTGCAACGAGTTGTCATTTTCTGGCTGTGAACACAATAAATGGGTGAAACTCCACCAAGTATTTCTCCCTCCTTACAGGTTTAACATCCAAGGGATGATCGGATGCAACTTTCAGGGAACAGAATATGAGGCTCCTTGAACCCATTTCTACCAATGATGTACATTGCTTTCAGTGGATTGCAGCGCAACTCAAGGCCTAAAACCGGGGAACTTGAAGGTTCTCACATGCAGCACTGGAGCTCCGAGTGTTGGAGGAGAAATGTCCTGAACATGCAAGTGTAAGGACATTTTGCTGCAGTTGTACATCAGTTTATAGGGACAATACCTGGCAGCATTATGGTCCTTTCATCTAAGGAAGGATACATTTGCCTTGGAGCCAGTACAACTTTGACTTATTCAACTGATGCCTGAGGTAAGGGGTTTGTTCTCTGAGAAACCACTGTCATTAGGGTTTAAAAGAATGACAAGTGATCTCATTGAAACATTCATTAATTCTCAAAGAAATTGACAAGATTAGATGCTGAGAGGCGATTTGCTTTGGTTGGAAAATCTACAACTGGGGGATATAGTGACAGGATAAAGACCAGTCATTTAGTACTGGGATAAGGAGAAATGTCTCTATTCAGAGAGCTGTGAATCTTTGGAATTCCCTCTGCCGGGGGCTTTGGACGCTCTGTCACAAGGAATGTACAATGTTGAGATCTATAGTATTTGGACAGTAAGGGAATTAATGGATACACGCTTGAGGTTGGACTCAATAGATGATCAGCCATCAACTTATTAAATTTCAGAGTCATAGAGTCATACAGCAAGGAAACAGGCCCATCAGCCCAACTCATCTATGCCAACTGTGTTTCCCAGAGAGCTAGTCCCATCTGCCTGCATTTGGCCCATAGCCCTTTGAACCTCTCTAATCCATGCACTTATCTAGATGGCTTTCAAATGTTGCTAATGTGCCTGCCTCAACCACTATCTCTGGCAACTCATTCTTTTATGTGAAGAAGCTACCCCTGATGTCCCTTTTAAATCTCTTGCCTCTGATCTTAAACCTATGCCTTCTCCTCTGCATTCTCTTCAGTCGAAGCACATCCTTTATGAGTGCAACCAGAACTGTATACAGTACTCCAACTATGGCCCATCTAATGCTTCGTAAAGTTGTAGCATAACCTCCTCTGTTTTCAGTTCTCTGTACCTGGAACTACCTTATGATAGTAAAATTAACTACTAGCAAAGTTTAATATCATCCAATTAAACCCAGTCTCCTAGGGCTCTTACCCCAATGGTTCTTCAATTTCACCTTTTCAAGAATATATCAACTTCCCTTTTGAAAACTGCAATTCAACCTGCTATCACCATTCTTTTAAGCAATGCACAACAAATGATAATAACTCACTGTATAAAATATTCTAATTGCACTGATATATAATTCTCCGATTATCTTAATATTTATCCTCTGGATACTGATTGAACTATTTGTCAAAGTAATTCTTCCACACCTGTCCTGTTCAAAGTACCAATTACATCCACATATTCGTGTGCAAGAAGGAGAAAAAGTTTCATTCACATAAACTAATCTTATTTTAAATCTCTCCATATTCTCATCGATCCCCCACCCCCTGATACTCTACCACCTTCATACTTTCTAGGGTCAATTTACCATGGCCATTTAACCAAACAACCCTCATGGTTTTGGGATTTGGGAAGAAACCAGAGCACCTGCAGGAAACCCACACAATTACAGGAAGAACATGCAAACTTCAGTCAGAGGTCAGGATTAAACCCGGGTCGCTGGTACTCTAAAGCAGCAATGCTCCCAGCTGTGCCATTATGCTGCCATAAAACCTACTTTTATCTCGGAGAATCTGCACCATGCCCCTTTCAAGACCAACATATCCTTCCTAGAATGCATTTTCCATGACCAAGTGCAGTACTTTAGATGGGATTTAATGAGCATCTTCCTCTTTTGCAATCCAATATTTTGTTTGCAATCTTAAGGGCTATTGATCTTTTTAGCTAAACAGTGGAAACAGGGTAAATAACTACCAGCCAGCAAAACTGATTTCCACCATTGTTTTATTGTCCCTCTTCCTAACTCAAGGCTGCCGTTTCACAAGTTTTTTACATCAATCAATAGACGTGCTACATCCTGTAACTTGGCAGAAGATGATCAGCATTGTCATTGGTACATCCAACCCAAGCATGCTCTGGGAAAGAGCAACTTAACTATTAAACTAATTCCATCTATCATACAAATCTACAAACTATCTATAAAAGTGCAAAAAACCTTCCTGCAAAAATGAGCAAAATTAATCTCAGTGCAAGTCTTCTGATACTAATTTTCTTCATGTAATTATTCCTGTTCTTTCCCCTTTCCTCCTCTCCTAAAATATGAGATGGATTCTTATTTTTTTTATTATGGCTAAATAGATGATATTGCACCAAAGCTTTTGATTTTAAGTTATGAAAATGACACAACCTCAATTCTTGTCACTCCTTATCAGGTACGGAAACCTCTGTGAATCTTCACCAGAAATTGTACTACCACAAGCTGGGATTTCAACAATCTGAAGATATATTATGTGCTGAATTTCCAGACTATCCAAAATGGATGGGTGGAGCTGAGGTATTGTTAAACAATGTTTTCTCCTTAAATGTTACTGTGATTTGTTATATTTGTTCATTGCTATAATATTTAGCACTTTAGTCTTTTTAGTAATAGGAGTAAAGAGAGTATCTGAGGTGCAGTGTTAGCTCATAGCCCTAATCCTCCTGAATTACTCTACACTCCTGAAGCTTTTTGATAGTCTTCTCAGGTGTAGCCATTGCATTCATGGCTAAAAGCATAATTTTTTGAACAAAT
>JARFYF010000053.1:29150934-29162225 GCA_030265395.1 Rhina ancylostomus | reverse complement strand
AGGATCTTGACCCAAAGTGTTGACGAAGTCCCGGGGCTGTGGATGTGGAGGTCCCCTCCCACCCCAGTTATTCTCTCTTCTTCCCCCCCATTAGACAAAAGGTACAAAAGCTTGACAACACGTACCACCAGGCTCAAGGACAGCTTCTATCCCACTGCTATCAGACTCTTGGATGGACCTCTCATACGATGAAGATGAACTCCTGATCTCCTAATCTGCCTGCACTGCACTTTCTCTATAACTAACACTATATTCTGCATTCTTTTTGTAGCAGTTAGCATAACGCTTTACAGCACCAGCGACCCAGGTTCAATTCTGGCCGCTGTCTGTAAGGAGTTTGTACCTTCTCCCTGTGTCTGTGTGGGTTTCCTCCGGGTGCTCCAGTTTCCACCCACACCCCAAAGTTGTACGGGTTAGGAAGTTGTGGGCGTGCTATGTTGCCGCCGGAAGCGTGGCGACACTTGTGGGCTGCCCCCAGAACACTCTACGCAAAAGGTGCATTTCACTGTGTGTGTTGATGTACATGTGACTAATAAAGAAATCTTAACATATAAAAGCAATTCTTGCCAATGGTGGATTGGATCATATCATCTATATGAGGATTCTTTGTCACGTCCTGGGTCTTCCAAAACAAACCTGACTAATAGTGTTAGCAGTTATTTGGCATTTCCGAGATTCAGTTTCATTGTTCAGAGCATTAGTACCAGGCTAATGTGTGCCTGGGAGGAAAGCAGCTTGTTTGTTAAATTGTTCTTCCAGAACAGTGACAACTTGTTCTAGTTGAGATGCTGGAAGCTTCTGGAGGTAACAAAGCAATGACGTTGGTTGAAACCTCTTCAGATCTGAGGGGTACTTGCTACTTGAACAGTTTTAATTACTAATAAACAACTTCTCTAGTACTGAAAACATTTGATGTGTAAATTAAAATGTATATTCAATGTAAAATATGATATAGGGACAAAAGGTGGGATTAAGGTGGTATTTTCACAACTGCTGGAATTTTATTTGTTAGAAATGTTTGCTGTTTTTATAATCTAAATAAATACCTTTTTTTTTGTACAGTCTATTTTGTTCATTTCCAGGGTCTGGGCTTGGCTAGCAAGACCAGCATTTATTGCCTACCCTTAATTGCCCTTGAGAAGATGGTGGCTAGATGGTGTAGTCTTTCTGGTGAAGGTACTGCCACACTACTATTGGATATGGAGTTCTTGTCATCCTTGGTGGCAGAGGTTGTGGTGTCTTTTGGTGCTCTTGAAGCAGCCTGGGGCTGGTGAATCATAACTGTAGGGCAATTAGTAGATGGTATACAGTATGGCCACTGTGCATTTGTGAAGGAGGAAATAAATGTTTAGGGTAGTGAACAGAGTGCCAATCAAGCAGGCTATTTTGTCTTGGATGGTGCCAAGCTTGAGAATTGTTGGAGCCGTACTAAGCAGACAAGTGGACCGTCTTACAAAATACTCCAGATTTGTGCCTTGTAGATGATTGAGGGCTTTCAGGTACAAGGAGGTGAGTAACTTGCTGAAGTATACCCAGCTTCAGACTGTTCTTGTAGCCATGCTATTTATGTGGCTGATCCTGTTGAGTTTCTGCTCAGTTTGTTGAACTCTTACTGAGGAACTGTCCCATTATCAGATAATGTTGGTCAAAAATTCTTTGGCTCTGGATCAGACAAGTCGAGGCTCATCATCCTGTTCAAGTAAATATAGAACTTGGTAATCTTCAAAGAGTGAGGAAGTCTTTCCAAAGACACTTACTTCCCCACCATTGTCAGAATATTTCTCAGGAGGTCCTCCCTGCAAGGCCCACATATACTAGTCAGGGAGGATGGAGAGTTGCCTTCCTGAACTATTTAAAGCTTTGGTGTAGGTATCCTGTTAATCCTTTTAGGTAGGAGTGCCAGTATTTTGACCCACAACAGTGAAGTAATGGTGATGTTTCCAAATCACAATGGTGTGCGACTTGAAGGTGAGTTTTCAGGAATCCCCCATGCCCCTGTAACTCATCCTTCCAAGTGCTTGAGGTTATGGGTTTTGGAGGTAATGTTGAAGAAAGCTTTATGCTGCTGACGTACATCTTATAAATGGTATGTTATGATTCACTAGTAGATGGTGGAGTGCCAATCAAGTGAGCTTGTTTGTCCTGGATGGTGCCAAGCTTGAATCTATTGGAGGTTTTGAATAATCAAGTGAACTATTTGCTTCATGCAACCTCTGACCTTCTCTCAGGACCAGTCCAGTTAAACTTGTACTCAGTTGGCCTCAAAGATTTGACAATAGTAATTCCATTGAATGCCACAAGGAAGTGGTTTAGTATCTTTCTTGTTGGAGATGATCACTGACTGACATATGTGGCATGAATGTTCTCATCATGTGGGCAAAGATTGCTTTACTATCTGAGGAGTTGTGAATGGAACTGAATGTTATCCAATCATCAGCAAGCACCTTCCATTTGATGAAGGCAAGGTCACTGACGGAGCAGCTGAAAATGGTTTAGCCAAGGAGGCAACACAATGGCAAAACAGTTAATGCTGCTGGCTCATGGCTCCAGGGACCAGGGTTTGACCCTGAGCTCTGGTGCTGTCTGTATGGAGTTCGCATGTGCTCCCTGGGTGTTTCAATTTCCCCTCTCATCTGTAAGATGTGCTGGTAGGTTAATTGGCTACGGTAAATTGCACCTTAGTGTAGGTAGATGATGCATGAGCTTGTGAGAGAATAAATTGCTGGGCTCAACTGAAACAGAGGGGGTGGGAATGAGCCTGATGGGATTACTTTGAGAGCTGGCATAGACCTGATGTGCTGAATGACCTTCACCTGCATTGTAATACATAAGCAAGGGCTGAGATGATTTCTCCAACAACAAGAATCACCATCTTACCATCTTCCCTTATGCAAGGTATAGCTCCAGTGACCAGTTTTCCCTTGACACCCACTGATAGTTTTACCAGGGCTTGTTGATGCCATGCTCTTTCGAATGCTACCTCTATGTAAAGGGAAGTAATTCTCACCCTTTGGAACTCAGTTCTTTTGTCCATGTTTAGACCAGGACAGTAATGACATTCTGGCAGACCCTGATCTGACCATCTGTGAACTGGTTATTGGTGAGTATCACTGACTGTGACACCTTCTGCTGATGGATTAGTCAAACAGGGCAGTAGTTGACCAGATTATATTTGACCTTTTTGTGGTCAGAACATTTCCAGACAATGTTTGTTGGAGATGAACAAAAAAACAGCTTGGAGGCTGGTTTTAGAGCATCAGCACCGCAGCTGCAATGATGTCTCAAGCCAGAGGCATATCCCTTGGATAAGGAAAAGGCTGTTTAACATGACATGAATCAAATTGCCTTCTGTGATGGGGCAGAGGCCCAGAGAGATCATTTGCACATCATTTCTGAATGAAGATGTTTTAACTTCAACTTTGAAATTGCTGTTGCTATCCTCAGTACTTCTTTCATGCAGTGTTCAACTTACCAAGGAAGGGTGATGCTTGGCAATGAGCAAGGGGTTTCATTTCTCATGTTTGAGTTAAGTCCATGAAACCTAATGAAATCTGGAGTCAATGCTGAGGACTCCCAAGAGCCTCTCCCATCTGCACCACTGTGTCGATGCCACAGGCAGTAATGTCCGCCTTTGCAGTAAGACATACAGTGGATAGTATGATAATGAGTCTTGGAGTGTAACTGTGTCACTGTGCTCACCCAGTTTGTGGGATGGCTCTCCTGATTAAACAAGCACTTATAATTTCATGATGAGATTGCAGAGTTAACTGGGCAAGGTGTGCCTTAACTTGTCTCAAACTATTCAAGTGAATGACATCTCACTGTGGTTTATTGCATTTACGTACGTGTGTGTATATAAATATATAGATATATAAATAAATGGGAATTATTGGGAGCATTTCAATTGTAATTAATTAGCTCTAAAGCATTCTGAAAAGATATCCTAATGGTACTACACATTTTGCCTTTTCTTTCTCACAGGCAATCACAAATGAAATGCCGCATAATTATTGCCTGAGGTGTGCCATATAATGAGTATTGGAAGTTGCACAGTGGTGTGCAGGTTGGCGCACTGATCTGGTTTACAACTTCCTCCTTTCTTGCCCCCATCTTAAATAAACCAACATCTTCTAATTTTTATAATGTTATTCAGTATTAACAAATGATATTATGCCATCTATTCACGGGGAGATGACATCAAATGGGGAATAACTCCAGGAACAATTGTATTGTTAGATCATTTAAGATAAAATCAATAACTGAAATTCATATTTTGCATTTTCTAATCAATGATTAGTTGTACTGAACTAAAGGTGAGTCTGGAATCCCTCCAGAAACAGTGTTAGAACCCAAGCTAGTTTTAAATAGCAGCACTGATATTCGAATATCCACTCTATTGATCTTTCCAGTGTGCATGCCTGGTTTATTTTGCGCAACTAGATACTGTAAATTATTTTTCTGTACACATTTCATAAACATTTTCAATAGAACTGTCTTTATTGGACATTCTTAACATTGCTCCTTTATTAATGGAGTTTTATTTTGCAGGTCACCACACTGGCACATCTAGTAGAGCCACAGCCTCTCAGTGCCAGAGAGCCAGGTTCAATCCTGAATCTCTGGTGCTGAGTGGGTGAAATTTACACATTCTCCCTGTGACCATGAGGGCTTTGAGTTATGACATTATTTCCTCCCAATAGTCTGCTCCTACATCCCAAAGATATGTGCATTGATAGGTTGATTTGGCTACTGCGAATTGCCCCTAGTGTGTAGGTGAGTGGTGAAATCTGGGGATAGTTGATGGGAATGTGGGGAGAATAATAAAAAAATGGGAGTAATGTGAATTAGTGTAAATGGATGATTGAAGTTCAGCACTGACTCGGTGGGCAGAACAGCCTGTTTCAGTGCTGTATCTCTGACTTTATAATCATGCAATGGAATCTGTTCTCTCTGCTTCCTCTGTACCCATCCCATTTGTATGTGTTTGACTCCAATCTCAGCACTAATGACACTAGAGAAACGACTGTGGACAACTGGACAGTCTTCCATGTGTTCCTGCATTTGAGGGCTTTGAGTTATGACTATTTCCAAGCTGGCAGTCATTTACCTCTTAAAAGAATTCAATCAAATTTGTCAGACAAGATCTGCCCTTGACAAAGCCATTACTGGCTACCTCTTCATCCCTGCCTTTCCAAGTGATCATTAATTCTCTCCCTCAGAATCTTTTCCAGTATCTTCCCTGCCACTAATGTAAAGTTCACAGGTCTATAGTTGCCAAGCTGTTCCCTGCTGCCTTTTTTGAAAAGGGTGACCATGTCTTCTGTCCTCTGGTCATCAGGTACCTCGCATTTCCAGTGAAGATCTAAAAATCTCAGCCAGAGCCCCAGAAATCTCTTCCCTTACCTCCTGTAGTAGCCTGTGATTAAACCCCATCCAGTCCTGAGGATCTATCCACCTTTTAAGCCCACTGAGGCATCAAATACCTCCCCTTTATTTAGACCTGCACTAGATTTTCACCTACCCACTCAATGAGTTCTCTAATGACATCTGCTTCTTTGGTGAATGCTGATGGAAAGTATTGATTAGCCCCTCACCTTTTTCCTTCTGGCTCCACACACAGATTGTTGCTAATGGGTCCTCTGTTTTCCCTATTTATTCTTTTGTTCTTGATATACTTAAAGAATGTCTCCAGATTTACCTTGACCCTATCTGCTGGTAATATTTCATGACCTTTCTTAGCCTTCCTAATTTCCTTTTGAAGTGCCTCCCTACAATTTTTGTATTCTTGACTGGGCTCTCCCATCATTATTCCCCTATACCTGTTGTATGCTTTTTTAAATTCAACCCTCAACATCCAGGGTTCCCTATACTTGCTACCCATGACTACTTCCCTTTCAGGGACATGTTGGCCTTGAACTCTTGTTATTTCTCCTTTGAATGCTTCCACTGTGCAGATGTAGACATCTACAATTAGATGTTCCCAATCTATTTTGGCAGCTGCTCCTTTATATTAATTGGCCTTCACCAATTTAAGCCCTTTATTACTGGTCCATCCCTACACTTTTCTGTAAACATTTTAATATATACAGAGTTATGATCCCCATCTCCAAAATGACACTCCCACTGACTCTCCCTCCACTTGGCCAGCTACGTTCCCCAAGATAAGGTCCAGTAATGCTCCTTTCCTCATTGATTTATCTACATTAATGTGTCAAAAAGCTCTCCTGCACACACCAAAAAAAAAAGTTTGCCCCCTCTGTGCCTTTAATTTTAAGGCAATCCAAGTTAATATTTGTGGAAATTGTGTCAGTAAATGAAAAGGCAGTAGACTAACTGTTCAGCCTGGCACTCCTGCCTTGGGAAATGATTCTTCATTTTTTTTCTTTAATGGAAGTAGCTGTGCTTTAAGGAACAAGGTCAAAAATTCCATTTTAAGATGGTTAGAGAAGAATAAGCAGAATAGCTGCAAGCAGACAGTCTTCATCGTTCTATTGGTCTGATGATGCTCTCCACTTTCTTTGCAGATTGGCAATTACAAACGCTCAGTGAAGCGCATTGATGATGGACACAGGTTGTGCAATGATCTTATGAATTGTGTCAATGAACGGGCAAAGATAGAGAAGTCCTACTCTCAGCAGTTGACTGACTGGTCTAAAAGGTGGAAACAGCTCATTGAGAAAGGTATGTGGACCCCTCTTAGGCGTGGTGTGTATATATGGTTACAGTTTAATTCCATTTAAAAAGATTGAGGTATTTTTGTTTATTGTAATATCTGAAAATAGAAGTATGGCTTAATCTCTACAGCAGCTGAAATTCTTTGCTACCTCTGTCAATAAACTACTGTAAATATTGTAACCATCGGATATTGTTTGAGGCAAAATTGGGTGAACTATGTCAGCAATAAATTGTGCATTTTTATCAGCTGGAAATTTTTTGTTATAGTTGAGTTGCTCCAAAAATGGTCAGATCTATATTGCTAATACTATTAAGCTGAGCCAGAACTGAAATGGCTGTTGAGTGGAGAAATTCCAAAAAGCAACTTCACTGAAGCAGTAATGTGATCATTGTTGCTTCTTTTCAAGCAGCATTTTAGGCTGAAAAGAAGCTTTTTTTTGTCCCTGTAGATTTTTTGTTTCGCATTCTTATTGTTTAGTTTTTAAAAGCTGAAATTTGCTGTAGATTGTCAATAGATGTTTTTATATAATTGGGGTGTGATTTTTTTTTTATTATTTATAGTTTAACTTTCGAAATTGATATCTTATACTATTCTCAGTTATAGTCAGCTCCGTATGCATTAACTTTGTTCATCCATGTCCAACAAGGCTTTATGCCTATTCCTAAATGCCCTTGAAGATGCTGGTTATTGCTGTCCTTAACACTTGCAGGCTGTGTACTGAAGGCACTCATACCAGTAATTCCAGGACTTTTAGTCAATGAGGAAGAAGGGCTTGTGATCTATTTCCAATTCAGAGTAGTACACAAGTTGAAGAGAAATTTTCAGGTGATGTTTCTGCACATCTGCTGCCCTTAAAGCATCTACACTTCTGATTTTATACAGCAAAGGTCATTAATGAAGTAGCTGGAGGTAGTCAGGCTCAGCCCACTGGCCTTAGCCACTTGATTAAAAAGTCAGAATATAACCAATTACTAAGCCTTCTTCTATGTAGCTTGAGTTACAATAGAATTTGGTTTCCCAAAGCATAGATGAAATCTATATTAGCCCTCTGACTTGGTACATAGAAGCCAGCATAATTTTCTGTCTATAATCTTTAAATATCTACTTGCAAAAAAGAAATATTGGTGATGCTAGATGGATAAATAAAATGGGCTTGAAGAGTGCCAAATAATAGGAGAAAAGTATTAATCTTGAATTATTTGCATGCATATTCTAAAGGCCACACATCTCTGAAGGATTAAAGATGGTTTCATTCATTTCCTATAATGGATTAAATATCACTTGAAGTGTTTAAGTTTGAAGATGAGATATCGTGCGTTGAGAGGGTCTGCTATAGAATAACCACATTTGTAGAAGTAACCTCTAATGTGCTTTCAGGCGTCTGCTATTGTCTGCCATTATACAATTATAGCAGCCATTTCTGGTATTTGACAATGCTTTTATTGTTGCTGAATCAGTTGTCCTCTTCCCCACCCCAACGCCCAAGGTCAGATAGAACCTGCCATATTGCCCTGCTTCGGCTTGGCTAACGCAAGGTAGACCTGGAATCATCCCAAGGGCCTTCTGGGCTGATTGGCAGGATGACAATACACATTCAGCACTGCAGATTTACCCAATGGCTTTCCACCCAATGGCACCTTGTGTTCATTGGGTAAACGTATAATTTTATGTATTTTCAATTTGATCAATTTAAAGATACAATGGTTACTCAAAGAAAATAATTTTAGTATAGCAGCAAATTGGTGGTCATGTAACTTGTATAATAAGCACAGTGCCAGCAATACCTTCAATGTTTGATCAACCAATCTAATTTACAAACAAAATATTTGCAGGGAATAGTCTGGGCAATACAGTCTTTGTAAGAAAATATTTTAAGGATTTATTTTTAGAATGCCTGCAACCACTGGCTCAGTAAACTAAGTAAGTTTAAAATACCATATTGATGCACAGTCAGGTTCCATTTGTTGGATTTCAGAAAGAACATAAACTATACTGGAAACTTTAAAGTTAAATTCATATTAATAAAGTACTTAAATTTTAAAATGCAAATGTTCTTGTAACTCCAGTTATATAGTGGACATTGTTTATCCCTGCTTTACCTACCTGTTGTTGGTTCAGTGTTTCAAACACTTGGATTAATATTAATATCCTGGGTTGCATCCCCAAGGTGGGGACTTCTGTGCTAGAGTCTGCAGGTAACAGGCAATCCTCCAGCCTTCAAACTGCAGTCTGCTCTGAGTATTTTGTTTTTCCTGTTTTGGAATCAAAAATTTGGGAATAGTTTGCTTATAGTGCTGTGCATGATTGGTAGATGAGGAGTTCTAAAGGGAAACACTACCTGCAAAGGAGGAAGTTTTTTTTTAATGACACCTTTTCAGCCAATGAAAAAGCTTTGGAAGTATAGTTGCTATTATAATGTCTAGAAATATGACAGCTTATTTAAATGTGCCAAGGTTCCAGAACTGCAATTGAATAGATATCCAGATAGCTTGTTCTTAAAAGCAAGTTGTTATTTATACAAGCCTGAGATGGATCGTCCCTCCATTAACTATCTCTGGAAGTAGCACTGCAGGTAGTGCTACTCATTATCACATCGAAGTCTCGGCCTAGAATAGGGTTTAGATATGTGGAATGTGCCTTTAAATGTGACAGAAGTGCAAACCTGAGGGGCTGAGTAGTCTGTCACTCCTCCTAATTCCTACATTTGTAATAACTTTGTGACTGACATCTATCAATGTGCTTATTTCTCTCAAGCAGCAAACATGAGCAACAGACTGATGCCTTGCTGAACACCTTGCACACAGTTTATAAATTAATGGAAATGTGAATTCAAACATTTAGTTTTCTAAGAATTATTGATATTTATCAATGCAGCTCAATGTAATATATTTGGTCAAAGACATGTTTTTGTCTTGTTTTGGGGTGATAAACCAAAATTAATGAAAGCTTAAATCTTAAGCATAACTTTGTAGTGCCTGTTTGTGCTAACTACCAACAGTGTTTGCATTTCAAACTGGGTTCTATGATTCCTTATGTTTTCCCCACAATAAGTCATAGAAATAGTATTACTGTGCTTTATTATAGTATCCTTGTCATCTTTTCTAGAATGTCAAGCAAAGGAAAAAGCTATAAGAATGGGATCATGCCTTAATTACCAATTATTACCTTGAATGCTGAAAATTACAGTTAGAAGGATGAAAGGGCTATTATAGCATTGCAGTAGGAGCAACCAGAACCCATCCCAAATTTTATGATTTACATTGGAGTGAGGTTGGGTATTTTATTTTTATATTTGTATGCCAACCTCTGGGGAATTTTTTTAAACTTCCTACTTCTAATTACATTTATCAGTAAAAGTTCCTGAGCTCTGAGTAATTTTAAACTTATTTTCCTCAGTACTGTGTATGTTTTGGGCAGTCTGAAACCTCTTCGGTGTTTACTGTGGCTCATTTTAAAGAATTCTAGCCTCTTGGTCAAATGGTTGAGATTTCAAGTCCCACAAGACCTGATGCCTTAATGCAATGCTGAGGGAGTTCTGGACTGTCAGAGGTGCCATCTCCAGTAATGGATCTTTGTGATATTCCAAATGAAGAGCAGAGGAATTATTTGTGTTCCTTGGCCAATATTTATCCTTCAGGAATGGAAGGTTCATGATGATGCAGCACTGGATATGGAAGAAAATCCCATTTTGTAATTATTAATTGGGTCATTAAGTAGTTGTTTATAGGATGTTCTTGTGCACAAATTGGCTGGTATTGTTGTACTTCAGAAAGTGCTTCATTGATTGAATAGAATATTGTCTTGAAAGGGACAAGAAAAGCACCCAATAAATGCAAGATTTAAGAATATAAGACCTGATCATATTTCTCTTGGGCCTGCTTCACAATTGAATAGGATCACGGATGCACTCATTGTTGGCCTTGACTCAAGCTTCTGATATAATTCCTTGATTCCCATATGGTCCAAAAATCTATCTTGGGCTTAACTATACCTAATGCCAGGATCCACTGCTTCTGGGGTAGAGGATCCTTAAAAACCTCAATTTTATGGGAGATGAGATTCCAAAGGTAACCCTTTGTACTGAGGCGATGGCCTCTAGTTTGAGATTCCCCCACCTGGGGAAATGTTCTTAGTATCTCCCCTGTCAAACCTGCTGAGAGTCTTATTTGTTACAGTGAGATCCTCTTCTTTCATTCTCCAGAGTATAGGCCCATTCTGCTCTTTTTTTCTCATAAGGCATGCTCTTCATCCCAGGAACCAATTTAGTGAATCTTCTCTGCACTGGCTCCAGGCCAAGCATGTCCTTCCTTTCTCTTGTACTCTGTCCCTTTTTATAATAATGACCGATATTCCATTCACTTTCATAATTAATTGTTGTACCAGCATGTTGAGTGCTTCCTGAAGAAGGACGCCAAGATCCCTCTGTACCCTGGCCTTCATTGGTCCCAAAACATAAATTTTCTGCTTTCCTATTTTCCCCACACTGTGTATAACCTCATATTTTGCCACATCATAAATCCTCCTCCCCTCTTTTGCCTACTCACTGAACCTGTCTATATCAGATTGCAGACTCCTTGTGTCATATTCACATCTATTTTGGCATTATTAGCAAACT
>JARFYF010000053.1:29115808-29127346 GCA_030265395.1 Rhina ancylostomus | reverse complement strand
CAAGTGCAACACTAACATGTGCAATACGCCTGGCAACGTCTTGGATACGTTCCAGGGAGAGTGAAGGATGCAATGGCTAGGGCACTGCATTTATGTTAGAACTTGTAGACAATGGCTTCAACCTTTCCATTATTTAGTGTGTAACTTCTGCTGGTCCGTACTGAATTTTGAACAAGCAGTCTGACGGCTTACAGACCACGGAGAGCTTGAAAGTGGCAATGACGAGTAGAGCCAAGAGGTGTCTACATGCACGTGAAACTGATGGTTCATTTTGGGTTAATGTTATTATGAGACAGCGCATAGATGAGAACTGGGCACCCTGGAAAAGAGCCAATAGATTTGCTGCCCCAGGTACTCTAGTGTGGAGTTTGCATGTTTTCTGTGACCACATGGGTTTCCTCTGGGTTCTTTCAGTCTCCACCCACATCCCAAAGACATGGGACAGGATCCTAAAGACACAGCCTAGGTAACCTGACGATTATGAAGTGTTTCCGTGGATGGTAGAAACTGGGGGAGTTGATCAGAATGTGAAGAGAACAAAAAAAATGGGATAAGTGGGAGTCTGACTCTCAGGAAACAAGCCTGTGTGGTTTGAAGGGCTTGTTTGTATGCTCTCTGACTATCTGACTCTATGAATTTATGAAAAGCCATTTCAGGAAATTTTTTGGCTAAGGCTGGATCAATAAGAATGGAATCAATGGAACCCCACCTGACTAGATGATAGTGTAGGGAGAGACCAAAGTCAAAGGCTGGTTATGAAGGATGGGGGGAGGGGGGGGGGTGGGAGGGTGTTAATTATTGTCACAGTCCCACAAGGTGGCTTTAGTGACTCTGAGTCATTTTGGTGCTGTGATGATTGTTGCCCGTAGAGGGACTCCTGAAGAATTATATGAACATAAAAATAAATTTAAGGAAGAGAAAAGAGCATTGGTATCCTTGCATCCCATGCAGTGTGAAAGATTTGATTTGCCACCGGTATAGAAATATTGAACAGAGCAGGGGTTTGTAGTTTTAAGAGGGTTAGGGCTGCAAGGAAACATTTAAATGAAGAAACTGCTTTTCATGTCTGACTGTTTTTATTTTGTCCTCTGCACATGCAGGTGATTTCTTAACCAAGATTGAAGACGAGGATGAACAGGGCTGGTGCAAAGGACGTCTGGAGAATGGGCAGCTGGGCTTGTATCCAGCTAATTATGTAGAAGTTATCTAATTATACATTGTATTTAATGAGCTAATTGTTGCTACTGTATATACATGTTCTAGATAATGCTGTTCTTGTTCTGAGGTGATTTGACAAATCATTTCACTTTGTAACTTTTGTTAGTAGGTTAGTGCCCTATTGTCATTTGTGTAAATCATGCCTCCATCTGTCAGCTCAAAAGACTGTATCCCTTTAATGTTCAGTGTAAAATACCTATTTAACAAGAAACCTACTTAACTTCAAGGTGAGCTCTTTTTTTCCATTCATGAAGTGGCACACACATTGTTCTCGCCAGAAATTCTCATTATTAACCCAGATTCCTCTCTCTTTAACAAATTGTTACACGTGTAGTTCTGTTGATTTAATTCAAAGTAGGGTTAGACCAGTATCAGTCCCATAATTGACTGTACATCATCACTAGATTAGAGAAACACACACATTTTTCACTGCAAGGCATGGGGAACCTTTAAACTTCCCTCACATTCTTGCATATTGCATTTAAAAAGATGCTGAATTATGTTGGATTCTTTGTGCTTTGATGCTTTACTTTGTTCGTTGTAGGCTTTTTTTTGACCAAGCTTTTTGACTACCGCAGTTCCAATGGAAGACCGTTCATGGGAATGCCCATATCATGAACAAAGGTTTCCAGTAATTCCCCTTTATCTATTTAAGGGGAATGAATGTGTTGATCTATGCTTACTAAATATTCACACATCAACCAAGAACTCTGCAGCTTTGATCAGTGAGAGTAATACTGATTTGAAATGTTTGTTACTGAAACCATTGTCTGAAGATGGTTCAAGGGCCCAGTTATTAACACAATTGTTTATTGCAGTGAATTGTAGCAGCTGAATACTTGAGGTGAATTGAATTCTGATTATTTAAGTGAATACTCCAATTATGTATGAGTTGTGGACTTGGCTTGGGATGACTTCCGGAGAATTAAGTACGCAGATATAAATCTGTGCTAATAACTGGGCAAATGATTGATGTAATGCAATGTGTTGTATTTCCTTTTATTTGCCATTACTTTAATGTTAGTGTGTTAATGCTGCAGTTAATCAAATATTAATCTGAAAGTTACTCTTTGAAATAATTGTGCCACTTTTACGAGGTAGCCAGTATTGTTGTTAGAAAGTGTAGAGCATTAATAAGTATTGCTGTTAATTGGGTACCATTTTACAGGCATGCACTGCAATGTAGACATTTTCTAGAAAATTTAGCATATTAAATCTAACAAATGAGCATAATCAGCCATACAACAGTCATGTACATTGAGGCCTGAATATTCAGTTCAGTCAAACGTGAAGTGCAAGTTGCATGGCGTTCAAAAGAGAGGATTTGAAAATAATCTGCCTGATCCAGGATCTTTGCAGTTACAAATGTTCAAGATCTGAAGTCTACACAGATTTTACTCTGCTAAACTTGCTGGCTTCTGCCACCAGAGGGCTCAACTGCCTATCTATACATGACAGCAAGATGACCATACCTCTGGAATAGCAATCATTTCCATTTTTCTACATGCACTGTTTGAAAGTTTAGATTTTACTTTCAAGCTGATTTTAAAAAAAAGAAAACTCAAGCTTTTTGACCTTGAGACCGACTGAAGTCTTTACCTTTTATTAGTGATGGAATAGGGATTTAATTGTAATTTTAAAGCAAACAGTAACATTTTTTAGAACTTTTACCTTTCTTTTTCTGCCCCTTCATCTGCAAACTCTGTCCAGATATTTTCTTGTTACCTGCTTATCAAAATATTGAGCACCACTTTTCCAAAGAATAAGTTGCTTTTTCTTCTATTTGGACCCAGTTGTTTCAAAATAATCAGTACAAAAGAGGAAATAGAAACACTAAACTATCAAGAATGATTTTTTTTTTGCTAGATTTGCAAGGGAACTGGAATGATTGGCATGTGCTCCCCTTTTTGCATGTGAGCATTCATAAGGCCAAAATTATAGAGTGGAGAGGGTGTCAGGAAAGTCTTAATAGTCATCCTAGCATCTTATGGGAAGAAAACATCCAAAAGTATACTGCACTCTACAATTGCTGGAATTACAAACCTACCAACTTCAACTGGTTTTGCTTAAAAAAAAATCTAACTGAAGTCTTTCTATTCTGAATGTTACTTGCTGCATAATCAAGCCAAGTCTCAAAAGAATCTCAAATTTATAAAACTTCCAACTCTTAAACATTCTATTAAAGAGGGTCAAAAAGGGGAAAACATTTGACATTTAATTTGTAGTTTAACTTGTGTATCACATGATTTTTTAAAAAATGTTTGCATTGTACTTTGATCTAGATTATAGGAGGTGAGAAGCAAATGTATAACTACAGGTCTTTGTGCGTGGTACATCTTGTGAGAGCTTCAGTGATAATGAACATCTATAGACCAATTGTCATTTGTCATTACATCATGATATTTTGTAAAGGGATTCTTGCTTTAATATGTTCAAACATTCACATTACAATCTGAATTGTAAGCAAATTCTTGCCCTGTTTAATATTGCCTCCCACTGCTGAACTTTTGGAAGTACATTTAGGCTGGAGGAAGATGTGGGGATGGGGAAGAAAAGGGAAGGAAATTTGGGACTTGACTACTGTCTGTTTTTTTTTAAATTATTGGTTCAATTCCCAAAGCAGTTCCATGAAACATCCACACTTTGCATTTATAGCCAAGCTTGTGAATACCTTTCCCCATTCTGTCTCCTTCCACATTTTTATCTATTTTGTGTTTGATACCAGACCAGTCACTCATTCCCCGGTTCCTCAGCCAAAAGCTAGATTGGTGCCAAAATGCTTTGCCATTATATATGTATGTGTCTGCGTGTTCATATCCATAGGAAAAATGTATCGTCTTACTTGGACATTCATTCATCCTTTCTCCAACTTGTTCACTTACTTGACATACCCTGACATTTAAATGTGCATTCCATGTGAAATCCACCTGCATATTTTTTTAACAAGTTATTCACCAGTATTCAATATGAGGAACCAGGAATATTTTGCTCTGTATTGCAGATTCACACCTAGGTAGAAAACAAGTTGTTTGACAGCATTCACTTTGTTCCGATCACCGCATGCCCCATATATTTGTTTGACCTGGTATGCTGACAAAATTGATTTTTTTTTACCTCAATGTCCTTGTAATTAGATTGTGGTGCAAATTGTTACCTGTATGAATCCATCAAGAGCTCTGCCATATTTGAAAATACGACAATTATTGAATTGCTTTCTAAATAAGGCTTGCATATGGAATGGATATAATTGCATGCAGAATGGATATAAGATAACAAGAAAAATCAATCATACAAATGGGGTGTGGCATGAGTTGATTACTGTGCAGTAACTATCTACTCACTATCAGCAGTCATTTGTCAAGTCAAACAAATTGAACTATCCAATATTTCAAAAACGTATAAAATGTAGCAAAGTGAGAATCTAGTGCTTCAAAAAAAACAATGTTAATCCAAATTAGGCAACTTTTGAAGTGAGGAACAAGTAGGCTGTGTCGATATAATGCAAAAGGAGTCTGGAGGCTCAACTCCTTCCTGCTTCTAAATCTTAGAGCTTTGCACAGATATTTAAAAGAAACATGAGAAACAGAACAGTGAAATACAACATAATTTTGCCTCATTGTGCAGCAGTTAAAAGATTTTTGGATTTTCCCATATATATTTTTAAAAACTTGTTCATAAGTGTATTGGTGCAGTTGCACATCTTATTTCTGGCACTTGTCCATTGGTGCCTCTCCGATCCCAGAAACTAGAAAGCTAGCTATTGGATGGGTGCAGCTAACTGCTAACTTTTAGTTCTTCACAGCAAAGTTCCTGATTTGGGTGGTCAAGTCTTATTAGTGAGACAGAGACAAGTGACATTTGGACCATTTGTGATACTAAACAAAAAAAAATTCTTGGCAGCAAGTGTGAAGCTGAAGTGATGTGAAACTGTCTCCTGAAGGTGGTCTCGGGTGTCCTGCAAAAGTTCACTACAGCACCTGCCAGCAAGTTTGTGCTACGTAGTACAACTGGCTCTGGTGGTGTTCCTACTCGCTTCCTGAATGGGATTAAAATCTATTGGTAGTAGTCTCAGGTGTATAAATGCAAGTTAAATAGGTTTCAGCTTTTTAATAGGTTTTTAAACTCCTGGAGCTGGGAGTTGACGAGAGGAGGTTATGCACTATTGAAACATATAACTCTATACTTCACTCTAGTTAATACAAAGATGCAGCTGGGAAAAATATATATTTAGTAGAGTATTTTGTAACCAAATATCTATATAGAATATATAATTTTGAAAAAGGATAGCATTCCTTGCAGAAGTATAAAGTGCAGCTCAACTTGCGGAATGTAATGCATTTGCAATTCCTCATCAAAATGTACATGATACTTAGAATTTGAGTATGTGTATATTAGGACGAGTGGTCGGAATTATGCAGAGGAACCTTCCCTAACCCAATGGGTACTAGCCAGCTGATAATTGGGTTGCCACTACTTGCCAAGTTCAGAATCAAGGCAGATTGATTTCAAGCAGAAAGTTGGGTTGAGGTCTGGGACTTGCTTGGCTAAGATTAATTTGATTCAGACTTAAATGACTTTCTACTTATGAACAATATTCAGGTGTAGAGAGTAAGCATAAGAGTTGAATTTAAATCCAAACGTCCATATGTATTTTATTTGTAGGTTATCAATGGCAGTCTGGTGGCAGCCCCATCAGTAACTTGGGGTGCGTTCCAATAATTCCTACCGACCATTCTGCTAAGAGCACAATCTGTGCGTAATACAAGTTGTAAGTTGTTCATTAAACTGAAAAGGCAGTGTCAGTGCTTAATACAAGGCCATTTGTGTGTCATTGTAGTGACATGTGGCAGTGCTATATTAGAAATATTGATATACCATTCTGCAAATTCAATTCCAAATACATGTACAAAAGTTGCATATGATGCTATTGTATAATCAGTGTATATGACTCTGTAATTTAACAAGTACCTTGTGATTGTACTGTGTGGATATGTTTGAGCTGAATTTCCTCTGTATGATCACTATTGTGAATTGACAGCTCCTTTCCTTTAAAACCAATGTTTACATGCTAATTTAGCTCTGATACTACTGATGTAGTGCCTGTTTGACCAATACCTGCTGTTAATGTGAACTGTATACAAGTCTGTTTGAGCCATATTCATATGTGGTATGGAAACTGTCACCTTTTCCTGCATAGAATTCTGGTGTGTCAGCTGAATTCTGCCTCGGAGCCATGCGTATTACATCACAATGGTGGAGCAGAGAGCTTGTCGGATCAGTGGGAAGAACATTTGAGGGCTAAGCTGAATTGAGAAGTGATTTACAAATCTCTAAGGGCAAGGGGTTTATTAATTTGGTATTTTATGATCAACTGGGAACCTGAATTTAATTCAAAATGCAGCTGTAGCAAATGAGCATTTATTAATGCAGGAAAAAGGGAACAAGTTGCTTAGGAAAAATTTATTCAATATTAAAGAGACTTATATTTATGTTCAGACTGTTAGATGCACCATTTCTCACTGCAGCAGTTGCTGACAATTCCCTATAGTGAGTGGTACGTTCTTTGACCAGGAAAGCCAGATTTCCTACAAATAACTGGTATACAAATCACATCTTTGTATGTTACCTTACACTAGTGAGGTCTGACTACAGTCAATGCTTGTAGCTGCAATGGTGTGAAATGCTTGCATGTCTTCCAGGGCTCTAAGTAAAGTGCACTGCAATATGTGTAGTGCATTGTGTAGCTAATCTAGGTCCTGGTTCAATTAAGGGAAAATTTCTTCAATGAGCTGTTTATGAATTTTTTACAAAATCTTAACCAAATAGAGGCGGAGCCATGGACTATTGCCGGACAAGTAATCCATTGTTTTTGAAGTCTGAATTTCTGAAACTTTAACTTCCTTCTAGTCCCTTCCCCTAAACAAATAGTAGCTATAACCCATGAGCATTAAGTCTTTACTGATTTCAGTAAATTGCTGAATGCATCCTCCGGCAGATTCCAGAATATTGAAAATTTGAAATGGTGGCATGTTGAATAAGATCATGTTGTAGCTGACTCCACAATACCCAGGAACGTGCAACAGGCTAAATCCATGTTATTGTGGCTTTGGTTGGATAAATTCCTTGTGTTGTATGCTCCACATGGCTAAGAAAGTAGTCACCCTTATTGATATCACCTGGGGACTTCTGATTAAAACAAAACTCAATAAAGAGAATATTTTATTGCTGTCTACAACTCTTTCTTTATCGTCTGCACTCACTAGCGGCTTTAAAGCTTCTGGCCTTCTGTCAGTTTAAGCTTAAGTTTGGGAGTTTTAGTCCTTTATTTCTACTCCATCTTAAACATTGGGTGTGATTAGCAGCTGAGATGTAACTTGGTGCATTGTGACTGAAGTCCACATCTCAAGAAATTGAGAATAAAACTTTCAGTTTGTGCTCTTTTTAGAATCAGAAGTCTCATAATGAGAAGGTCATTCAGGTCTCTGCTGCCTGAACCCATAATACTGCATATATGTGCACACACACATATTGCATTTAGGAATGCACAACAGTCCCATCATTAACTTGAAGATAAATGACTTCAAGTTTTGAGAGGAGCTCTGGAAAAATGTCCCCCTCTCAGGTTGAAAATGCAGACCTCTGATCAAAATCAGACAAATTTATTGCTTGGTGATGGCCATGGCCCCTTGTATAAGATAAAGGCATTTCACTAAGATTATACACCCAGAAAAATCGATGAGGAAAATAGGGTAGTACCATGGCACAGTTAGTAGAGCTGCTGCCTCAGTTCCAGAGACTCTGGTTCAATCCTGACCTCAGGTGCTATGTGTATGGAGATTGCATGTTTTCCCTGTGACCATGGGGATTTCCTTGGAGTACTCTAGTTTCCTCCTACATCCCAAAATTGTGCGGGTTGCTGGGATAATTTACTGCTAGTGCGTAGGTGAGTAGTGGAATCTGGGGAGTGGGGGGTTGATGGGAATGCAAGGAACATGGGTTAGAGTAGGGTTAGTATCAAATTACTGGTTGGTGTGAACTTGGAAGCCGAGGGGCCAGTTTCAGTGCTGCATCTCTCTATGACTCTATGATTGTCCAGCTTGTCAAACCAAATGTACAGAATGGCTGGGAACATGGAGAAATCTGTCTTTAACCTTGTGCAGGAGGACATGTAAAACCAAGGGAGTATCACTTCCTCTCTGGAGTGGTATGTCATCCGATGCCAGCTCCCACTAACACTTCTACATTGCTCTGTCACTCTAATACATCACATATGAACAGAGGGCCAGTAAGTAGAATGGTGCAATACATCTTGTGGCATGATCATTAGAAGTATTAATTCACTGAAGAAACAATGGATGATTAAATAGATAAGGAAACAAAGGACCAGGAAAGTGAGAAAGATGGGAACAACTGGATCAGGTTCGAAAGCTGCAAAGGAGTTGAAGTTGAACGTCATAGAAGTCCTGTCTGATTCGGAGGGTCACAGAGTGAAAGAGCATAGGCTGAATCATGCTCCCTGTCCCTATCACTACCCATTCCTCCATGGTCTTCTCAGTGGATGTGTAGACACGTGGATCCAATTGATCTGAGCTCCCAATCCTGGACTCATCTGGTCAGGCATAATAATGCCATAGTGGAAATGCTGAGGGCATGACCCTGGAACTGCCTGACAACCTTTGACAGGAGGAAGGCTTGGGCTGGGGCTTCAAAGGCAGTGCAAGATATTCATGTACACTTGGACTATTAAAGTTGTGTTACATTTTAAAAGCATAAATTTTAAATGTAACTTTATTTTTTAAAAAAGCAGTAAAACACCTTATATGTTGAATTATTTATAAAAATATGAATAATTGAACTAATCTTCCTTTCAACTAATCTTCATTTGAAAAGGGATTCTGATGTTAAGGCAGGTGTGGCTGGCAAAGGTTGATTTCCACTGGGAAATGCTGGGATTTCCCAGCACGTCCAAGCCCTTCCCTTGAACTACAGGTGGAGTCCACCAATGATGGAATGAATTTTCCCATCGATAGGTTCGACTCAATTATGAGGCCAAGGCTTGGAGGATCATGTTCAGGCTGCATCATTTCTGGCACTTGTGTAGCAAGGCATGGTGGTCACTAGGCAAGTGTAGTGACATCAGAAGCCTTTAATACTCTTCTGACACCACACTGCCCATGAAGCCTGCGAACATATTGTTGGAGATCTTAACTGGAGTGTTGAGATCTGCTTTGGTATTAGCTAAAAGGTTCCTCCCTACCTTAGCTGCTGCTGGAGTGCCCAAGGTGTCAATCTTCTCCAAGCAGATGCCCTTGTTAACTTTCCATTATTAATGATGAACCCACCCACCATTCTCAGCTGATGCCCTCAGCAATCTCCTCTGACTGCCTCTGTTCACTTCCCTGCAAGGTGTCGTTAAACCAGAGGAAAGATCTCCTTCCAATGCTACACACGATCCTTGCTTTGGTACACTTCCTCCATAACCTTTGCATTACTAGAGGGATGTTGAAGAAGGGCCTATTCAAGTGCACGCAATGTCTCATCTGTTGCACACTGGAGCCTTCAGCCAGTGCAGGAGGCAGTGCAAACCACATTAGGCCTGAGGGATATAATCCCTCTCCCTCTCCCTCTCTCCCCTATTACTGCTTGATTAATGGCAGGACTTTTAGCAATGTGGAGGCACAGAGGGATCTTCGGATCCACGTCAGTAGAGTTGTTAAGAAGGCGTTCGGCCTTCATTAGTCATGGTATTGAGTTCATGAGCCGTAAGGTCATGTTGCAGTTGTATAAAATTCTGGTTAGACCACATTTGGAGAATTGTGTTCAGTTCTGGTCACCTCATTATAGGAAGGATGTGAAAGATTTAGAAAGGGTGCAGTGGAGATCTACCAGGATGCTGCCTGGATTGGAGAGCATGTCTTCTGAGGATAGGTTGAGAGAGCTGGGGCTTTTCTCTTTGGAGCGAAGGAGGATGAGCGGTGACTTGATAGAGGTGTACAAGATGATAAGAGGCATAGATCGAGTGAACAGTCAGAGACTTTTTCCCAGGGTGAAAATGGCTCACATGAGGGGACATAATTTTAAGATGATTGGAGGAAGGTATAGGGGGGGATGTCAATTTTTTTTACACAGAGAGGTGGGTGCGTGGAATGCACTGCCGGCAGAGATTGTGGGGGCAGATACGTTAGGGACATTCAAGAGACTCTAAGATAGCCACATGAACGATAGAAAAATGGAGGGCTATGTGGGAGGGAAGGATTGGATAGATCTTAGATCAGGATAAAATGCCGGCACAACATCGTGGGCCAAAGGGCCTGTACTGTGCTGTAATGTTCAATATTCTACGCAGACAGCACCTGAGGTCAGGATTGAACCTGGGTCTCTGGTCGAGTGCATTTAGCAGTGATGGTCTGGAACCCCTCTAGTGTCCCCAGTGTCAGGAGCTCATTCTCTCTAACTGATCACAGGACCAAGCCCTGGTCATACCCAAAACAGCCAACATATCGTGCTGGTCTCTCTACCCCCTGCACCCATTGGCAGTATCTCCTGCAACCCCCCCCCCAGAATCCAAAATGTCAGTCCCTCCCCATGTATCCACCAACATCGTGCCAACTTGTAGCCCCCTTCAATATCAAGTGTCAGGCTCTCTGCTGAACCTTTCAACATCATGCTGGTTTCTTGCCCATACCCCCAACACCAAGCAGCAGTTCCTCCCTGTACCCTCCAATACCAAGTGCCAGCCTTTCCCTCAATTAATGCCAACATTGTGCAAGTCTCTCCACTGTGCCCCCAACACTAAGTTCAACCTCTACTTGTACTCCCCCAATACCAAATGCTAGTCTCTCTCCCAAACCCTACAAGACCATGCAATCCTCTCCCCTAAACTCCCCAACACTATGCTGGTCTATCCCAAAAAGCCGTCAACACAGAGCTGTCTACCTTTCCTTTGCCTTCCCAACATCAAGTGCCAGTCCTTCTCTCTCAATCCCCTAACCACAAATGCTGGTCTTCCCACAATGTCGAGTGCTCATCTCCCAATTCTCTCCCTCCATCAGAACCTTGTGCTTTTCTCCCACAGCACAGGGCAGGTCCTTTGGCTACCCTGCTCCTGAGGCCCAGTTTTGGAAAAGAGGATTCATGCAGTTTTGTTTTAGCTCCAAAAGTCTAGGCCTTGGGAAGTTTTTGGAGAAAGATTTCTGACTGGAACTGATAGGCATGTGAGAGAGAAGATGTTATTGGAAATAAGTGGGGGAATGGGATTGGTGGAGTTGTCCTGAAGTCCTTCTGTCATTAGAAGATATGAGAAACGATTTAAGACCAATG
>JARFYF010000053.1:28939979-28953061 GCA_030265395.1 Rhina ancylostomus | reverse complement strand
GAGGCAAGATTCCTTCCAGTTACTGCCTGCGTTTGTCCTGAGGAAGTACCCTGACTCCAGTCTTGTATCGGTGTGCCACATTTGGGTTCTCTGTAAGTTTGCTCTGGATCAATATTGTGACATTTGCAGCCTTTAATTCAATAATGCTCCAGTCAGTGGCTTTCCCTGGTCAACAGTATGGTTTGCAATTCAGAAAAGTAGAAGCAGCATCCAAAAAGTTTTTATCCCATCAGGCTAGTTTCCACCTTGGCAAACATCTGCATTTAGTTGTATATCTGGATGAATCAATTAGCACAGTGTCACAGACAATCAATTGCAGTTGCATTTATACTTCATCTTTCACTAAATGTGTTTGGGCACAGATTGATACTGATCACAATTTCAGCACAAAAGTGAGACTGCTTCAGACTAATGCCAGTTTTAGTGTAAATGCAGCTTTTAATTCTTAATATTTATTTTTGTTAATAAAGCTGGAGTGGTTGTGTCACTAGAACAGTGCTTGTCTGTTCTTGTCAATGCAGGACTCACCACTCTCTACACCAGGCCTGCTCATTATTTTTTTCATGCAAGGGTAAGACTGGATTGTGAGATATTTTATACCGTGGATTCAGGAACCAGGATATTGATTCAATATACAGAATTTCACTACAGATGGATAATTAGACAGACAAGCTAATTATGTAGCTTGGTGACCACATGAAGGAAGATGAGAAGTAGATTAAAACAACATATTACACTTTTAAAAGTTCAATCTAAACTTTGGGAACGACAGTGCAAACCTGCAGGTTTGTAATGCTAAACCTTTATAGGATTGTGTTTAGATCCCAGCTCCAATACTGGGGATAATCCTGAAAATCACACTTTAGAAAGAACACCATGGCTTGTAGCTGGATTTCCAGGTGAGTCATTTGTCTAGAGGATCAAGACAATGGAAGAGTGTGTTTGCATTGTATAATAAATTTGCTATGGCAGATAATCAAGGGCCAACTTCAACAAGAATGTTAATGTATTTCCTTTGGTCTCAAGGGAAGAAATTGTACCATTCCATAAAACCCTCAGTTGAGACATTGGAGAATGAATAATCTGCATTATAAACACCATCCAACTTGCCTAGAAATGGAATTGCTCAATACTGGTTCTTTACATGCATCTGAAGCAGGGAGATCCTTTCTTTTCAGGGATAAGATTATTAACAGTTAATTATAGTTTCACAGATTTGAAGAACTCACTCATCAGAGATCAGCTTACTTACACAACCCACCTCATGTGGGTTACTACGTGAGCTGAATTAACTTAAGAGGTGCATATAGTCAGGCAAAGTTGCAGAGTTATCCGAAGGCAGGCTAGAACTGTTGGAAGTCCAGCAGCAGGAAGTACGTGCATTAAGGGCAAGATTAAGGCAATAAAGCAGAAGTACAACTGAGGTGGCTGAGATGCTGCAAGTACAGTATTGTGGATGGCAACATGAATGAATGGCTGGAGAAGAAAGACCCTGCATGTGGGAAAATAATGTACATTATGTGGATTGGTGAATCACTTCGACACACCCATCAAAAGTCCATGGAGTGGATGAGCTGAGCTCTGTAGAGACAAGCAAGAACAGATTTTCAGTAATAGTGAAGAAAATGTGTCTGGTGTCGAACAACATCAATTCTGTGGATAGAAAACCCTCTACATGGAGCCTTGCTGACTCACACCTGGAGTATTGCATACAATATTGGCCTCCTTATCTAACAGAGGATGTACTTGCTACAGAGGAAAAGTCACCAGTCTGGTTCCTTGGATGGTGGGTCTGTCATTGAAGGAGAGATTGATCAAGCTTGGCCTCTATGCTCTGGAGTTTTGAACAATGAGTGGAGACCTCCTTGAAATGTAAAGTATTCTTAGAGAACTTGACAGGGGAGATATGGAAGGATGTTTCCCCTTGCCAAAGAGTCAGTCTCAAAACAAGGGGTAAGCTATTTCAGATCAAAAGAAATTGCTTCACTGAAGATTGATGAATCTTTGGAATTCCCTATCTACCCCAGAGGGTTGTAAAGGCTCAGTCATTGACTGATAAGTTTCTGAATATCAAAAGAATGGAAGGATCTGGGAATAGAGAAAGAAATTGATGTTGAGTTGAAGGATCAGGCATGATCTTGTTGAATGGCAGAACAGATTCTACAGATGGAATGGCCAACTCCAGCTGCTATTTCCTATGTTACTACGTGACAGTATCTACAGCAAGCACTTCATCCATAAAGAACAGAATAATATCAAATAGTTTCAATGGAACAAGGAAACCTGAAGGGAAGTGGACTTGGATGAGAGGATACACCCAGTATTACACCCACCAAGTGACACTCAAGAAGAAACTTAAAGCCAAGTTGGAAAGACTCTCTAGGCAGAGATAATGACCCGAGGAGACACAGATATCCCCAGGTATCCATCTTGGTGAGTGTTGACAAATCAAGTGGCAAGTTATGAATTTGGCAAGACCCAGGAGAGTTTAATGGCACACTGAAAAAGAACCACACCCCATAAAGAAAACAGGAAATATTTCACCAGACCTGAATAAAGTAAATACATTGGATACAAAGAATAGGTTCTGGCATGTAGAAGGAAACTTCAAATTCAACCTCTCTCAATGCACCTTTGGAGGAGAATGCCATTGGATTTCATACAGCAACAGGGGAATTTCAGTGACAGTGAAATGGTTTTAAGACATTGACAGATGACACTGATCTTGGAGAAAGAGCGGAAGAGTCAGACCTGGACTGTGACCAAAGGCTTGAGAACTCTGAGCAAACGAAGGGACAAGCAACTGAAGATGAAGCAAAATCTGGTGCTCATCGTGAAGGAGACTGCATCATGGGCCACCTGATCTCAGATGCTTGAAGGCAAATCCAGCCAGAGTCAAAGCAGCAAAGAGGATGCCAAGTCCAACAAATGTTACAGCAATAACAAAGTTTTTGCCAGTTTGCTGAGCAGGTTCCTGCTCCATCTGAGTGACGTATGAGCCACGCAGACAGTGGCCGACAAGGATGTGGAACTGTGTTGGCTGTGCAGTCAAATGATTCAAGGAGACAGTCATAGAAGAGCTGAAACTGAGTTATTTTTGAGATAAAAAGTTAATACTGCAGGTGAGTTTAGCAAACAAGTCATGAAGCAATGATCTAGAAGGAGGTTCAGTCAATAGCATATACCAGCAAAGCCCTGACTGATCCAAAAATATGGAGACACAACAGACTGCAGATGCTGGAAATCTGGAGCAACACACAAAAGGAGCTGGAGGAACTTAGCGGATCAGGCAGCATCTATGGAGGAAAATGGACAGTTGATGTTTCAAGTTGAGACCCTGCCTGACCCATTGAGTTCCTCCAGCTCCTTTTGTGTAGATGTAGAGACATGTTCTACACAGAATGAGAAGGAGCTATCTGCCACAGATCCTTAAGTTCCTAATCAGTAGAGTTAAAGTCGGATCCTAAAGCTGAGTGGTCACATCAAAATCCACAATATTCTAATTCTACTTTTTCCAGTTAATATCAAATTCTGATCCAAAATTCTGGTAATTTTAGCAAGAGTTCTAATCAGATGCAATTTATAAAATTGCAAGAAAATTAGTGCAAATATTATATGCGTGTGAGTGAGACAGGTGTAAGTATTTTTTTAGAGATGACAGCTGTTCAATCTATTTACAATGGATCATGGTTTATATTGTTTGTTTATTTAGACGTACAATTACACTTCTATTCAACAGCTGGTATGAACACAGCTTACTTTGCTGGAGTTTAATGTAACCATTGCTATGTGCTATCATAAAACTCTTACCTTTGGCTTTTTCTTTAAAGGTGTCACTTTAGTATGTTTTGTTCAGGCACGTTCTTCATCTCATTTGTGGGAATGCTTGTGCGCAATACATTGTATCACATGTCAGTTCTTCAGCAGGCAGGTAGCTTGTCCCCTGCTATTAAATGGATAATCACAGGCACATTGCTTAAGACTTTCTGCCACTCACTGGCAGCAGAGGAACACCTCACTGTCAGTCCCAGTAAGGATCTAAGGCCACAGGGTTCACTGAATGACCCACCAAAATTTGTTCCACAGGCTTAAACAGGCACCAAGGTGCTCATGTTTAATTGTTCAATTTTGGAATTGTTGCTGGAAAAGACACGATTGGGACCCAAGATGGAAACAGGTACTAATCTGTACATATACACATGACGCTTGAGATCTGCTTAGAAAAACTGGTTTACCCTGAATACAACTGGAGTTGGTCCATCTGCATTCAGGAAGAATAATCATCAGTAGTTAAAGGGACCACTTTCAGCCAGCACCAAAGAATAGGTTTGTTAAAAGAAAGAGGTAAAAGTGACTACCAATGCTGGAATCTGGAGCAAAAAAACAAACTGCCAGAGAAATTTAACAAGGCAGGCAGGACCTGTAGAGGAAAATGAATAGTCGACATTTCAGGTTGAGACCTTTCATCTGCACTCATTAGTCCAGATGAAGGATCTCAACCCAAAATGTCAACTGTTCATTTCCCTCCACAGATGGTGCCTGACCCACTGAGCTCCTTCAGCAGTTTGTTTTATGTTATAAGAAACTCCCTTGAATATAAGAAACCAGCTCCTACTGGTTCAACTGTGATGTCAAAAATTAATGCCAGCTCCTTCTCTGGCATACTTTATCGGCCACTCTTTCCCAATTAGTTCTACTCCACTATCCCACAATCCCTCCATTTTCTGGGACTCACTACCAGTGAGGCAGTGGCCCTGAATGCAGTGCTGCTTCACTGGTGAGCTGCCTGAGGATACTCAGCATTTATCCATAGATCATTGGACATGCCATAGGCCTTTTGAAAATAAATTTTTTGGAAGATCAGGCAACATCTGTGGAGGGAGAATATTTCAGGGCAATGATCTTTCCTCACAACTGAGAAAATTTAGAGCTGACGCAAGTTTGAAGTTGTGGAGAAAAGGGGGGAGGAGGCCAAGAGTATAAAAAGGGAAGGGCTGTGATAAGGTGGGGATTGGGGAGAATGAATGGAAGAAATCATGAGTGAACAAAGTGAGAGGATGTGATAAAAGCTGGCGAGTAACATCCATTATGCTGAGGATGGTGTAAATTGTAAATGGAAGATGAATAAAATCTGAAATTACCTGAACAAATCTGAAATCATTTGAAGAGAAGAACAAGAATGTTAAAAATGTGAGATAGAGGATTGGAATGGCTGATTACTAAAGGTTGTTAAGTTCAGTATTGGGGAAAAGGCTGCAACTTACCCATTCAGAAGATGGGGTGCTGTTTCTCAGGCTTGGATTGGCCTTCATTATGGACTGACATGGATATAGCTCCCTGCAATAGTTCAATGCTGGCAAATTACAATGGATAAGTCAGCCAAACCCTGAAGAACTTCATCCTTAGAAATGAACAATGGTCTGTGAAAGATCTTGCCTGTAGTACTGTTATAGAACATAGAACAGTACAGCACAGGAACAGGATCTGTGGCCCACAATATCTGTGCTGACCATGATGCAAATTTAACTTAATCCCATCTGCCTGCACCTGGTTTATGTCCTTCATTCCTTGCCTGTTCTGCCTACTATAAATCACATATGGAAGAATTTGCAATCACACAGCTTCCCACAAATTCTTAAGATTCCACACAATGTTGCAGAGTTAAAGCACATTCACCCTTTCAAACAATGCATCAGTTTTTCTAAAACCATAAGAAATAGGAGCATGAATATGCAATCGGCCACTCAAGGTCCCTCTGTCATTCATTGAGATCACGGCCAATACAACCTCCCTCAAGTCTACTTTCCTGTCCTATCTCCATATCTCTTGATTCCCTTACTGATTAAAAATCTTAGTTTGGAATATATTCAAGGATCAGCCTCTACTGCTTTCTGGGGTGAGGAATTACAATGACTGTCAACCCTTTGAAAGAAGAAACTCTTCCTCATCTCAGTCTTAAATGGGTGCCCTCTTATTCCAAGACTGCGCCCTCTAGGCCTAAGCTTGCTCATGAGGGGAAATGTCCTCAAGCATTTACCCTATGAAATCCACATAGTACCTTATATATTTCAATAAAATTGCCTCTAATTCTTCTAAACTCCAGTGAATACCTGTTCACCCTTTCCTCATAAGATGTATGCATAACCCAAGATTATCCTAATGAACCTTCTCCGAACCAACTCCAATGATAAGGTACCTCACCATAAATAAGGGGATCAAAACTGAACACAGTGCTCTAGACGTGACCTTAATACTGCCTTGTACAGATGTACCAAGACTTCCCTAATTTTATACTCCAACTCCCTTGAAATTAAAGCCAGCATTCCATTATCCTTCCCAACTACCTGCAGCACCTATATGCCAGCTTCCTGTGTTTTATGCATGACCTCCATATCCCTTTGTGCCACTGCCTTCTGCAGCCGTTCAACTAATAAACTGATTTATTCTTCTTCCTTCTAAAGTGAATAACATTCTATTTTCCAACCTTACAATCTATTTGCCAGCATCTGCCCACTCATGTAACCTATCGATATCTCCCTATAATCTGTTTATATCCTATCACAGCACGCTTCCCTCCTCCTTTAGTATCATCTGCAGGCATGGCTGCAGTATACTTCTTTCCTTCTTTTAACTCACTTATTGTGGTCCCACCACTGATAACTGACCACTGGTCACTGGTTGCAAACCTGAAAATGATCCCTTTGTTCTTTTTAACTGTTCCTGTTAATCCTTTAACCATGATAATATGTTACCTCCAACACCATAAGCTCTTATTTTGCAAAGTAATCTTTTTGTGGCACTTGTTGAAAGCCTTTTGAAAATCCAAATATATTACATCAGATGATTCCCCACCATGCATTTTGACTGACACTTCATCAAAGAACTCCAATATGTGTTGTCAGATATGATTTCTCCTTCATGAAACTCTGTTGATCCTGCTTGATTTTTCCTAATTCCTACAAACAGCAATGAGAAAAATGCTGTTTAATCTGCTTGTGGTGCATTTCAGAGTCTAATGTTGTCCTGGACACAGAATGCTCAGGTTTGGAAAGTGCCTTGTAGTGTTTAGTATCCACCTGTATATGCAGAGAGGACTTTGGCAGACATCTCACCAAAAGAGAATGTTAACCTCCTTCATGTGCCACCTTGAAATGCCAATCTTGATTGTGTGTTCACACGTGAAATGGCCTTTAAACCACAACTTTGTTGTTCAAAGGTGGAGCTGAACCACTGAGTCAAGTTTAGCCTCTGCTACTCAGCATGAAATTTGAGCTCAAAAATATATGTATACATGTGGGGGAGGGTTAGCTGGATTATGCCAGAACCATCAAATTATTTTACAATGAAATGTATCTGGTTACAAAATCACAAGACCACAATGTAAAATGAAAACCTCTAATCCATAGGTGCTGTGCATCCATTATTTTCATATTTTTCTTGCATTACCAGATTTTGATTTTTCACCTCCCTCCATGACTGCATAGGAGGTCAAAATATTTTGTTGCAAGCCTTTTGCTGCACCCTCTCTTTCTGTTCCACTCTATTGCAGAAATGCAAATGTAAGCAGGTTGCAGTTGGCTTCACAAACTTTTTTTATTTCTTGATGAATGCTGTTTAGTCTCATTAGATTTAGTGAGAGAACAGGTAATGTATCATTTGCATATATTTTACATCCAACTGTATTTTATATATTTAATTTAATAGTCCATGATTATGATTAAGAGTGCAGTGTTGTTATATTACTGCCTTCCCATCAATCACCATAATCAAAGACCCCGCCCACCCGGGTCATTCTCTCTCCTCCCCTCTCCCATCAGGCGGAACATACTGAGGGCACATACCACCAGGCTCAAGGACAGCTTTTACCCCACTGTGATAAGACTATTGAACCCTTATAAGATGAGATGGACTCTTAACCTCACAATCTACCTTGTTATGACCTTGCACCTTATTGTCTACCTGCAGTGCCTTAGTCCCTGTAGCTGTGACACTTGATGTTCTGTTATTGATTTTACCCTGTACTACCTCAATGCACTGTGTAATGAATTGATCTGTATGAGCGGTATGCAAGGCAAGTTTTTCACTGTATCTCGGTACAAGTGACAATAATACACCGATACCAATACCAATAAAGAAGAATATAAGAAACAGAAGAAAGAATAGGCCTGCTCCACCATTCAATCATTATGATGAACCTTTCACCTTGGATCCATCTTCCTGTACTCAAACCACATCCCTCTATTCAATTAATTTCCAAAAATCCAGACGAGCATGACTAGAGTCGGAGAACTAAGTGTTTCCTTACACTCACTGGCAAGCAATGGGATAATTTGGGAAACCCAAATCTTTGAAGACATAAAACTATTGTGTCTGGACTTAACCTAATATGGGAAACACGGGTAAATACAGACAAAGTCAGAGGTGGTTATACTGTAGATAATATATCTACAAAACAGAAGGAAATGAATCTGCCCTCCAGGGTTTATGCCAGTTCCCTGCAGAGCAACCTCTGCTACTATTTATTTACCTGTACCCCTGCTCTCAAATGATCATTTATTCCCCTTTGATTCTTTTATGACTAAGGTTCATTTATAGCAGTCAGTTCACCTACCAGTTCAGCTTTGGCACAGAGCAGAAAACCAATGCATCCAGCAGAAACCCACTCAGAGAACCTGCTGCTCCTCATAGACGGTACCCAAACTCAGGACTGAATGTGTGTCCTCTGCCCAGTGAGGAGCAGCACTATGTCCAAATGGATGAATTAGAAGCAGCAGTAGGCCACTCCACCCCTCAAGCCTGTCCCACTATTTAATAAAACCAGGGCTTATTTTGATATGTCTTCTTTTCTCTATAGCGGGGTTTCGCTACTTCACAATACTGGTTATATACTCAGTCATGTTCACACAGTGATAGAGTCCTAGAGTTGTACAGCACAGAAATGGGCCCATCAAACTGACCATGTCCAGGTCAACCATTTTTGCCCACATTAGGTCCACCTCCTTCTCTGCCTTGTCAATTCAAGTGCCTGTCTAAATGCCTCTTAAATGTGGTGATTACATCTGATTTCACCACCTGGCAGCAAGTTCCAGATATCAACAACTCTCCGAGTAAAATATTTTCTCTTCAAATCTCCTTTAAAATTCCTTCCATTCACTCTAAACCATACCCTCTTGTTTTTGATACTCCTACCATGGGTAAAAAAGATTCTGACTATCTACCCCATCTATGCCTCTTATAATTTTGTATACTTCTATCAGGTCACTCTTCAGCCTCATTTACTTGGGGGAAAACAAGCTCAGCCTATCAAATCTATCTCCATAACAAAGGTCCTCCAATCCTCGCAACATCCTGGTGAATCTTCTCTGCACTCTATCCAGCACAACTGCATCCTTCCTGTAATATGGTGACCAGAACTGCACACTGAACTCCAAGTGCAGTTTAACTAGAGTTTTATAAAGTTGCAATATAACATCACAACTCTTATTTTCTATGTCCCAACTTTCGCAGACAAGCATGCCATAAGCCTTTTTCACCACCCTATCTACCTGTGTTGCCACTCTCAAGGAGCTACAGATTTGAATCTCAAGGTCCCACTGTTCATTAACATTACCTGAGCATCCTGCCATTTACTGTATAAGTCCTACCCCTATTTGACTTCACCAAAATGCATCACCTCACACTTATCTGGATTAAATTCCACCTGCCAATGTTCCGCCCATCCTTACATCTGATCAATATTCTGCTGTCGCCTTAGATAATATTCCTGGCTATTACAACACCGCCAACTTTCATGTCAGATAGTATAAGGTTTTGAATTCTAACATCAAACAATACTATCCTTACACAGCTGTTGTTTTTGCACAAAACAAATCTTGCTATGACAATCGAGAGTACACTTCATAGCAGGGAATGAAAAAGCAGCAATATGACTGCTTCAGTCCCCTGTACCTTGTATGACGGTGATGTCACCAAACATTTTCTGCTGAGATTTAAAGACTGCTTAAATAATTACTCTTTTTTCAAATTGTAGACCAAGATCAGACCCAGTGTATGTTCTGGCCTGCTGCTTTAACCATATTAATATAGTTGATATAGAAGAGGTGGAAGATTGAGGATATTTAGTCATCAAGCCACACAGCACAGAAACAGGCCCTTTGGCCTAATGAGTGTGCGCAGACCATCAATCACCTAGTTATATTAATCTTACATTAATCCCATTATTTTATTCTCCCCACATTATCATCAACTTCCCCAAAGTCTATCACTCACCTCCATGCCAGGGGAAATGTACAATGGCTGATTAACCTGCCAACCCTCACACATCTTTAATATGTGAGTGAAAACCAGAGCATCTGGAGGAGACTCACATAGTAACAGGGACAACATGCAAACTCCACACAGAAAGCACGCAACGTCCAGAATGAACCCTGGTCTCTGGCACTGGGAGGCAGCAGTTCTACTGGAAGTGCCACTGTGCTATGCCCAAGGAGCTGATTCAGTGCTGGGAGTGGGGGACCTGAGAACTTGGGTAAGCTGTTTATGTACCTGTAGATCACCCAAACAGCAGCTGTGGAATTAAGACCATGTTGTCCTGGGAACATCCAACATGGAAGCATTTACCTGGATTTGAATGGCTGCCTTTACAAAATCCCCCTGTAATACTGTTAGCGCTGGTGTTCATGTGCCCTCTCCAGGCACTGGTTAAGGGCAGCTAGATAGAACTAAGTGCAGTCAATTCTAAACAGTAGACTTGTTAGCCTACACTTGGGCAATTGCTTCAATTTGCCACAGAGATGCATGAATCCACCTAGCAGTTTAGTGGAGTAAATTCTACAGACCAAGAACAAAAACAAACAGAAACACATGAAGTACAAGAAAAGGAGATGTATAAATTATTGTCTGAGTTCTGTCAATTCATGCTGCCCAAAGGTACACCACCTGACCCCCCTGACTCTTCCTGATCACTTGCTTAGAGACTGTAATATGAGAAATAGGAGATCTGCAATTTAAGTTGAAAATTACAGGGGAATAAATGGGAAAACTCTCTGTTTTCACCAAAGTTAGTGAATATAACGTGCTGATTGCTACCTTGTGCTGATGTCTATTTTCCACCTTAGTTAACAGCCAGGAACTCCGGCCATATACATCAATAGCTGAAGCTTGGGCCGTGAATTGTTAACAATAAATCATTAAACTGATGTGAAAGGTCAGGTTAAAGTTAAGTAACTTTCTAAGAGAAGTTAGTGAACCCTGTATAAAGTGCTGATCATTGACTGTCCAGCAACATTATATACACAGTTACATTTAGCTTTGTACTGTGTGTGCTTCAGTCAGTGATAACTCTCAGTGTTCACCCACATTATCATAAAACATTACAATACATGTTACGGGTGAAAACTCATCTACATCAAAAGCTGCCTAACAACAGTAAGTTTGGTGCATGGAGGTTGGGCTGTGTCTGTGTAACAGGAAGGGTGCGTATCTTCTTTTCCACTAGAGCAAATGAATCACTGGCAAACTGGCCACAAATCAAAGGTTGACAGTAGAAGGGTTTTCTATACTTGTGATGTTATCAGTGAAAGTAGCTTATGTTCTGCAGGCTGTAATTATTCACAGTGCATTTGAGCATGCCATTTTTGTGTTGGAAACGAGGGTAATATCTTGAATAAGTTCCCTTTACAGTTATAAAATCATGAAAGAATAAGATACAATATTAAGCAGATGTAATTGCAATATCAGAGTCCAGAAATTCTGTCTTTCTTACTAACTGAACATTTTTATTCTTAAGGATTCCAATGATTATTTCACCACTTGCAGACAAGATACCTCAGAAGTGTGCAAAGCATATATAAAAATTCAAATAAGCGCTCAATTTCTCATTGAGCACATGCACAGTTCATCCGTTGCCTGCAAGGTCTCAGCTGGATCTCAGTAGCGGCACCCTGAGGTAGAAGGCTGTGTGTTCTATTGCAGAGAGGGACCACAGTCCAACCCATTACTAAAAGAATGTTGCAGTCAGGGGTGTTATAATTTGAATGAAGCATTGAACTGAGACCCCTACCTGTCCACATTTGCAATCACCCAGGATATTCTCCTCAATGTCCTGGCAATGCTTTACAGCTAACCAACTTCCCTAAAAAAAGTCATTATCACATGGCTGTTAATGGAATCCCGCTGTATACGAATTACTATGACATTTCATACATTACACAGTGAGTACTGCTTTGCCTACAGAGTGCTTTGATTTTCCCTAATGCTTTGAAGGGTGGCATATAAATTATTATATTTTTCAGCAGAAGAGTGAGTTGAACACAAGAACGATGCTGTATTTGATTGTTCACCTGAGCAGATTTGATTGATGACAGGTGTCATTTTGATGGAGACTGAACAATTGAAATTGGCACCAAGGCATGGAAAGGGGAAAAACTCAACTCAGCCCAGATTCTCCTCTTGAAACAAATCAGAGAGGCTTGCTGAAAAAAGCAATCCACAGAGAAAAAGCAAAGACAGCATTGTACTCATCTTTGATACAAATAATGGTCAACTAGTCTCCAGCTGTTAGTGTCTAGACTTATACAGGAAATCAGTACAGCAGAAGAGAGTTGGAGGAGAAAATGGTAAATGTCAATTAACATGTGGCATAACCTGTGGATGTGATCCAAAATAAGCTTCACTGACAAGCCTGTTATAAAATAATGAATCTTATGGATCACATATCTCTCTTTTATGTGTTTAACTTACCTTTACACTCACTTAAGAACTTCCATAACACACTGTCAATTGAGATGTATATTCACTTTGCCGGTATTCCAAGCATAGGGGTTCAAGCATAGTTTACAGTATCAAATGAAGAATCAGTCAGCTGCCTGCATCTCTTGAAAGTCTCAGTGATATGATTAACACTTTGGGGTGGCACGGTAGCGTAGCAGTTAGTGCAATGCTATTACAGCGCCAGCAATTGGGGTTCAATTCCCGTCGCTGTCTGTAAGGAGTTTATACATTCTTCCTTGTCTGCGTGGGTTTCCTCCGGGTGCTCCGGTTTCCTCCCACATTCTAAAGACGTACGGGTAGGTTAATTTGGG
>JARFYF010000053.1:28792774-28810689 GCA_030265395.1 Rhina ancylostomus | reverse complement strand
TTCCTCCAGACACTTTGGTTCCCCCTCCCCAACACCCCAAATATGTGCTAATAGACTAATTAGCTGTTGTAAATTACCCCTTAGTGTAAATATATGGCCAAGAAACAAAAATGGAAGCTTGCAGACGTGTGAGAGAGAATAAGTTGCAGGGCTAAAAGGAAATAAGATGAAGGGAAATTGGTCTGATGGGATTAATCTGCATGGGACCAGCATGGACCAAAATGGTCTGAGTAACTTCCTTCTGTGTTGTAATAAATAGAGTCATCAGGTCATAAAATTGTACAGCACAGAACAGGTCCTTCAGCCCAACTCATCCATGCCATGATGCCTACCTACACCAAGCCCATTTGCCTGCATTGGGCCTGTGTCCCTCTATTCCTTTCCCATCAAACTACCTGTTCAAGTGCTGCATTGTATCTGCCGATACCACCTCCTCTGGCAGCTCGTTCCATATAACCTCCACCTTCTGTGTGAAAGTCTTGCCCCTCAGATCTTCTTTAAATTTCTCCTCTCTCACCCCAAACCCCTGCTCTCCAAGTTACAGACTCCCCCACCCTAGCAAAAAGACTCTAATTCTGCCCCTCATAATTCTATAAAAATATGTGCCATGTGTGATACATTTAACAGAATGAGTGAAGATGTAAAGTTATAGAGGACCAGCTAAGAAAATTAATGAACCAGCAAACATTTTTTATATTTAAAAAAAGCACAGAAAATATTTGAGAAATACTCATCTGTGAGGTAAAAAAGTGTTAATGTTTCTAGACAATGATCATTCATCAGAACAGAACAAGTTAAAGGTAAAAATGCAGATTGGAGACCAGTGGTGTTCCACAAGGATCAGTGCTGAGAACTCTGTTATTTGTAACATATATAAATAATTTGGGTGAAAAGAAAGGTAGTCTGATTAATAAGTTTGCAGATGACATGAAAATTAGTGGCATTCTGAATAGTGAGGAAGGTTATCAAAGAGTACAGCAGGATATAGATAAGCTGGAAATTTGGGTTGAGAAATGGCAGATAGAGTTTATTCTGGGCAAGTATGAGGTGATGCATTTTGGCAGGCCAAATTAAAGAAGAAAGTATACAGTAAATGGCAGGACCCTTAGAAGCATTGATGTACAGAGGGATCTTGTGGTTCAAATCCACAGTTCCCTGAAGATGGCTTGCCTTCATCGGTCAGGACATTGAGTATAAAAGTTGGGAAGTCATGTTGCAGCCATATAAAACTTTAGTTGCCATATAAAACTTGCATCCGTGCTATAACAAACAGATTGTGCAATAGCTTTTTCCCACAAGCCATCAGAACTATGACTTCCCTCAAAATGCGGCCCCCCCCCCCTCCCTCCTTCTAACAATCAAGGATGTTAGGGCGTACAAAAATGCACCAGCACTTTACGTGTCCGAAGACTGTGGCATCAGTACGTTCATCAGTACAGAAGGGGTACAGAAGGGGTTCACCAGGATGTTAGGTGAATTGGAGTGTATTAGCTATAAAGAGAGGTTGGATAAACTTGGATTGTCTTCTCTGGAGCATCAGAGGCTCAGGGGTGACCTGATAGAAGTTTATGACAGGCATATATAAGGTAGATGGTCAGAGTCTTTTTCCCAAGGGAGAAATATCAAATTCTAGAGGGCATAGGTTTAAGGTGAGAGGGGAAAATTTTAAAGGAGATTTGTGAGGCAAGTTTTTATAATGCACAGAATGTGGTAGATGCCTGGAATGCACTGCCAAGGGAGGTTGAAGAAGCAGATACAACAGCAACATTTAAGAGGCATTTGGAGTGATACATGGATAGGCAGGTAATAGAGGGATAGGAACCATATGTAGGCCATTGGGATTATTTAGGTTGGCATCATGGTTGGTGTAGACATGGTGGCTGAAGTGCCTGTTCATGTGCTGTACAGTTTTACATTCTTTGAGGGAGGGGTAAAGTTCACATAGGGGACTGAGAAGCCTTCCAGGTACACAATGAAATGGCAATGGGTAGTTACACAAGGAGTTGTGTCTAAGAACATTGATGTAAGAAATGTAATAACCGCAACTACATGTATAGTCAGGGTCATTGTTTACATCATTCAACTGCACCACTAGCCTCACAGACTGCTCCGGGCTCTTATCATCACTGGGTCTAAATCCTGAAATTCTCTACACAACAGTGTTGTTAGGGAATCTTCACCAAAAGGATTGCAGCAGTTCAAGAAGGTGGCTTGGCCATCACCATCATCTTTTCCAAGGGCAATTTGGGATCTGTAATAAATTCTGAACTTTCCTAGTTCCCGAAAAGTAATAAATAAATAATTAAACAGGGACTCCTTATGTATGGTGCCACTTGCTTCTGAGTAAACCACCTAAGGGCTACAGGAGACTTACAATGAACACAGCCTTACCAGCATCATCCACAGAGGGACCAAATACAGAAAAGAGCTTCTCCACTGGATACACTAATGCTTTAGAGGGCAGAAGAGTAGGAGGAAGAATGTGGAATGTTGTCCATCAAAAGCAGCAATCGGAGACAAATGCTTTTGAGATTGAGTAAGGATTCCTATGTTCAGTTTGACTACCTGTGGGACTTGAGGATTGCACAATAGTTTCCGTCAAGAGTGACTGACTAACAAATTAGCAGCTGCTCTTTCTGATGTTCCATGATTTATATTCTTCAAGCACTATCCTAAACAAATAGTTCCTGGTTACAGACCTCTCAAAAAGGAAAGAACAAAAATAGACCTCTGCATGTAGCTGTTATTTTATGCCAAGTTCATTGTCTATTCCCATTTAATTGCTTTGGAATTTGCAATAGGATGGGTAGGAATAGGCAAAAAAATAAGAGAGAGATACTTAAAGGAAAAACAGATTTGGAAAAACAAAGTGAAAATTAAAAAAGGTTGAATATATTGGAGGTGATAAATTTAGCTTCTTTGACATCATAATTATTAATTGTACATCAAATATATCATTTGCTGACCATATAGCGATCAATGTTTATTCAGAGTGTTGTGGATTACTGCTACAAGACTTTTCCATTATGTGTTAACAACTACAATAAAACCTGCTGAATGTTCATATCACTTAAAGTGTCATCACTGCCTATGGCTGGGATTCCAGTATTTCAGTCATTAAGTTCTTGCGACATTTTAATCCATCATCCCGCATGGACTCTGGATTTCAATGACAGGTGATATGCCTTGGGAGAGGAGAACCTATAAACCTTCTGGGATTTTTTAAAAGCCTCCTTTACAAAAAGCAGCAACAGCTGCAACATTCTGTTCAAACTAAGAATACTCTTGACTGTAAATGGAGTCTCCTTTAAACTATTGGAATGGTGTCATTCAAGCAAAAAAAATGTTTCATGAATGCAACCTCTCAGCCACAGATGCTGGCATAATAAAATAATTTATGTGTCATAGTCTTGTGTCAACAGAATAACGTTACCAGAGGTGTCAAAATAGATTTTGGTTTAGTATATTGTATCATACATGCTGATATTTTTTACTGCGACTGAGTTGAGTGAAGCTTCATTAATATGAACTAAGAAGCAAAATGAAGTGTAGCAACTGGATCACATGTGGAAATTCTGCAACACCAAGCTCCTGAGAGGAGCATCATCTCCATCATAGCAAGCAATCTGTGCGCTGAATTCCCTGGAAACAAGGTTTGACACAGTGAAAAGGGAATACTCTAATCAGAATGTTTTTATTATTAGAGGAACATTTGCTTGTCTCGATTGTTGGGGCAGGCAGCTGAATGTGCCATTTCCAGGCAGTACTGAGAAGGGACTACTCTGTAGCTATTTTGTTATTTTCTTTTTTCTCCCCCCACCCAATTGATACTGTGGTCTCTTTTCAGCACCTTTCTGCTTCACGCAGTTAGGAGAGTGGGCCATGAATACCAAGGTAACTACTAATACAGGCACACAGCCATGAATGCCAAGGTAACTACTAATACAGGCACAGCCATGAATACCAAGGTAACTACTAATACAGGCACACAGCCATGAATACCAAGGTAACTACTAATACAGGCACACAGCCTCGGCACACTTGTGAATAATTTGTTTAAAACAGGCTCTGCAGCACACTATGTATTTCTGAAAACACATCTTATAGTTGGACGAGCTCTTCAGCTGCATTAATCTATTAACTTTTAACCAGCTAGCTAGAATCTGCTAACAGTATAGCATTCCTACTGGTACTCCATTACAGGGCGTTGTCCTCAATATGGCTCATATCTTGAGATGAAAGAAATTTCCTCATTCTGAGATGACAAATCTTTAATTTTCATCATAAAAGTGCTGTGGAGGCTCAGTCACTGAATATATTCAAGACATATTGATAGATTTTTTTTTAAGAAAGGGGAACAAGGGGAATGGTAGTAGTGCAAGAAAGTGGTATGCAGGAAAAAAAAAATCAGCTGCAACCTCATTGAATGATGACGCAGGCACGAGAGGCCACTTGCCCTAATCCAGTCATTTCTTACATTCTTACCCCTCAGGTTATTCACTGGCATCAGAATACAAACATCAGGATGTGCAGCTTTTGAAGCTCTGAAGCCTGAAGAAGTTGGACTTTCAGGTTTATTACCAGATACAACAAGAGTTATCAGTCATTCCTCAGTGGCAGCATTCTCACCTCAGTAGTCCATAGGTTGTGCGAGTCAAATCCCTAGAGTGAGATTTACCCAAAAATGGTAGAGCAAATGCATTCACTAAGTACGTGCCATGGTGTCAAACGTTTTCTCAACCGCTGAAACATGTTTGAGTTCCTGTCTGCTCTCATACATAGATGTAACACTCGCCAAAAAGGCCAATAGTTAATTAGCCAATGCAAAAAAAAAGCATTTCTATAAAAATAAGTTGTATATTTGACCAGTAATGCAGAGAGCTGGATTAAACATTTGCAATATGGGAACTCCATTCTCAACAGTGGCAGCTGGAGATTTTAAATAGTTAATTCAATAAATCTAGAAATAAAAAAGGTTAGTTTTTGATGCCCATGTAACTATTGAATTGCTGTGAGAACTTGTGTAGTTCACTAATTTCATTTAGGGAAAGAAATTTGCTGTCTTGTGAGGGAATGCATGCAGAGGCAGATCCCCTAGATCAAGATGTTATGAAAAACAAAAAAAGAGTCAGAGTATTACAGTACAGAAACAGGCCCTTCAGCCCATCGAGTCCATGCCACCTGATCTTCTGCCTAGTCCCATCTACCTGCACCTGGACCATATCCCTCCAAACCCCTCCCATCCACGTACCTATCCAAACCTCTCTTAAATGTTACAATTGAACCTGCATCTACTACTACCACTGGCAGCTTGTTCGATACTCGCACCACCCTCTGGGTGAAGAAGTTTCCCTTCAGATTCCCCTTAAATAGTTCACCTTTCACCCTAAACCTGTGTCCTCTAGTTCTAGTCTCATGCCAACTGGAGGGAAAAAGCCTGCATGCATTCACCCTATTTATAGCCCTGTTAATTTTGTATACCTCTGTAACATCTCCCCTCATTCTCTTGCACTCCAGGGAATAAAGTCCTAACCTATTCAACCTTTCCCTATAATTCAGGTCCTCAAGTCCTGGCAACGTACTTGAAAATTGTCTATCCACTCTTTCCAGCTTATTGATATCACTCCTGTACATAGGTGACCAGAATTGCACACAATACTCTAAATTCGGCCTCACCAACATCTTGTACAACTTCAACATAAATCGTGGCACAGGAGTCGGGATGTTATGAAGGCCAAAAGCTCATCGTAATGAAAAACTAGTGGCATCACTCATATCAAAATAGGCATCGGGCATGACAAAGTTTTTCTTACAAAATGTTTGAAGAATCAATAGCTCTTAGCCTCACAGAACCAACACTCCAGTCTCGTCAATTACCATTGCTAGATTGTTTCTGTCCCATTGTCAGGACAGAACCACCAACAATACAATGGTAAATGGGTCAGGAAGGAGTGCCCCTGATAATCCTGAACATTAACTCTGGCCTCATTCGATGGGAGTTTTAGGGCTGGAGGATAATACGTGGCAAGTTTCGATTGGCCTCAGTGATAAGTCCTTCACATTTCAGGGTGGAGATAATACTAGAACTGGCAGTGCAGTTGAAAGCAAGAAGAAATTTGAAGGCTCCGGGAAGACCTCTAAGGACCAGATGAGACTAAAAGCTTTATATTTTATTCAACCCAGAGAATTATGATAGAATGCAGCTGGAGAGGGAAAACCATATGAAGGCTGCAATAAATCCATCAGCTCCAGTCATTGTGGTTTCCATGCCATTGGAATCAGTTGGTCGATTTGTGTTGTGTGCTTTTTGTAGTGCAACATCAAGTACACGTTAAACAAATACACACAGGCATCTTCGCTCTGTGGGCTACTTCTTCACTTGACAGCCCATAAATAGATCAATGGAACAAAGACCATCATCCTTGACCTTGAGGGATAGCCACGATGACAACTCCTGGTCAAACACAGAGATATGGGAATCTCAGTATATGGTGCACTGATGTCTATCTGAAATTTTAAATGTTTGCCTGACTCCAGAAGAAGTGCAATCGTACAGCCACCTAAGTAATAGTGCTGATTTTATTGAGGGTTTGTTTTGTCTTTGGTGCTTCATCTATTGCTCTGTTACATTGTGCATGGGTGACTTCTTTCTATAGCTTTCCTCTGCAATTTTTTTGCTTCTTTTGAATGCATTACAATTTTTCCCAGTGGCAGAGCTCAGCTCTTTCTTGTGGAACTTCTGTTTCTTCCTGCCATTCTAGGATTTATTACACTTTGTGGAGTATCTGATATTGACCTGAAACTCACCTCTGACATGCCTTGGTCTCTTTAAGTTATTACATTTTATCTATTTTCAAGGTTAAATTAGTTTCTCAGTTTAGTCCAGCTCAACCCATTGACTCAACTTTGGTAGTGCAGGTACAGTCTTGAGGTATCTCTGCTGGTGTTAGAGTAGAACCCTCAGCAGGATTTTTTATTACATATCATATGTTTCAAAAATTTCATGCTGCCTTCTGTTGAACTGAAGTCTCTCAAAAGGAACATAATTATGTGTTAGCAATAACAAGGAAATATTGTCAGCATTGACACTACTTGGTTCCTGATTCCATCTACAATCTAATCGGTCCAGATTTCAAATATTTCATTGGTGATCACTGCAAGAAGTCTTGCTAACTCCCTCATTCTGGCTTCTTTACCGGAACAGTTTTTATAGCTGCACTGTTATCCATTGTGGGTACTGAAAGCCAGAGGTGGTGGCAGAGTATATCCAGATGCCATTATGTAAATACATTAGTTTAACTTTAGAACAATGGAGGCCAGTAATGCATCTGCCAAAATAAAAGTGAAAGCTACTTTAACCAGTCATTACTATAACTGCCACCAGAGTCGACACCTCTTTATAAAGGAGCCACAGAAGGAATTCTTTGAAAGACAAACTACATTTTATTAAGTAGTTAAATTTCAAGTTGCCCTACAGGAGTTGCAAAGCCCCACAAGTCTGCATTTTCAAAGGCAACCAAAAGATCAGGATCACTGCCAAAGGAAAGGAGAAAAATCCACCACTAATATTCCATCAGCAGACACATACTCCCATTACTTCTTACAGAATTTTGGAGGAATCACTCCCTTCATAACACCCTTGTCTGCTCTTCCAATCCTTGTCAATAGAGCACTTCCCTATGCAACTGCAGGATTGCAACATCTGTTCTTTTATTTCTTCCCTTCCCAACATCCAAAGACACAGTCTTTCCAGGTGAAGCAGCGATTCACTTATACTTCATCCAGACTGGTCGACTGTATTTGGTGTTCACAAAGTACCCTCCTCTACAATGGAGAAACCAAGTGCAGATTGGGTGACTGCTTTACGGAATACCTGTGCTCAGTCTGTAGGAGTGACCTTCAGATTCCAATTACTTGCCACTTCAATTCACCATTCCCATTTCCACTCTGACCTTTCTGTCTATGGCCACCTGCACTTTTACAATGCCCAATACAAGCCTGGGGGGAGAAAAACCTCATGTTTCGTCTGGGCAAACTGCAGCCTGTAGGACTCAATGTCAAATTCTCCATCTTCAAGTAATTAATTCTTTCTTTCTCTTTGCATTAGAACAGGCTATTTTTGCCTGTTATCATTTTTGCTCAGTTTTTCTTCCTATTTCTTTTGTATAGTTTAGCCTGCTGGACATGTCTCACATCTTTAACCAACAGCAACACACTAAACAGACAAAGGAGCTTAATCAGATTTTTGTTGCTGCTTAAGTTCAACATTTGATCATCCGATCTCACCCTATCAGATATATTCCTTTTGTTCTGCCAACTCCCTCCCTGACCTTCTCTGCTACCTAAAACTAACCCCTTTTCTCGTTTCCAGTTCTGATGAAGGTCCTAGCCCTGAAACAGTGACTGTTTCTCTTTCAGATGCTGCCTGATATGCAGAGAGTTTGCAGCATTTTCTGTCTTTATTTCAGAATTCCAGCATCTGCAGTTTCTTTGATTCCCAAAAGTATGGGAGTTGGAGAAAGGGTGGTGACTGACGGTGGTCGGTAATGAATATGGAATAGCCAAGTCTGGAGGTGACAAAAGCAAGGTGAGGTTTTCAGCAACAGGTATGTAGAGATGGAACAAAAATAACAATGTTTTTAATCAGGTGAGGCTATTAAAAGTTTCAGAAACAAGACAGATAGAGGAGATTGTGATACAAATGAACCATGACATGACCAAAAGGCAGAGTAAGTCTCGGGCTGAAGGACTCCTCCAGTTCCCATGTTACATAACTTTGTTGCCTCTTTCCAGTTATGTAACATGGGGACCAGAAGAGGCGTTCTTTGTTTCTCTAACATCTGGTAACCATTCCCCTCGTTTTCCCTCATTCCTGTGGCCCCCTTCACCTCTTCTCTTTCCCCTCCCCTGCACTCACAACCTGCCCACCTCCTTCCCTTTATTCCATGGTCTTCTGTCCTCTCCTTTCAGATTCCTCCTTCTTCAGCCCTCTACCTCTTCTACTTATCACCTCCCAACTTCTCACATCATTCCCTTTTACTCCCCCTCCCCCACCTACATACCTTCCCCCTCTCACCTTGACTCACCTATCACCTGCCAGTTTGTGATCCTCTCCCTCCCCCTACCTTTTTATTCTGGCTTCTTTTCTCTTCCTTTCCTGTCTTAATGAAGGGTCTCAGCCCAAAATGTTGACTGTTCATTTCCCTGCATAGATACTGCCTGACCAGCTGACTTCCTCCAGCATTTTGCGTGCATTGCAGTCTTTGTAGTGAAGTGTTTTAAACTTAGTTCAGGGTTGAATGAGATGTCAAGATTGTGAAGAGTCTTGGCCTGAGACAGTGAACACAGAGGAGACCGGAATTCACAGCAAGGTGACAAAGATTGTGCCAGGATGAAAAAATAATTGCGGCTCAGCCAAGTGTGGGTGCATGGAAAGAAGTTCTGTCTCATCAGTGAATTGACTTTGATTAAGAAAAGTCTCCAAAATTACAACAAAGAACCAGGAAGGTTAATTGTCTATTTGAGAGCACATTATTTCATGAGCATGTATCCTCTCTGATCAATTTGAATAAATCAACACAGTGGAAAAAGACCATGGATGAAAAACTTGCAGCAGTAATAAATCTGGCAGTGCAGGAAGGTGCCTGACATTCCCAAAATGATCTCCCAAAAATAGTGCAGTACATCATATTTATCCTAAGAAAGAATCCAATTGTAAGTTTGTGTTGTCTTAATAAAAATAATTGTATTTAATTTGTAAAGCAGTGAATATTTCAAAATCAATGACAACATTCTGGTTGGATCAAAAATCCAGTCCAATCTCCAAAACTGATACCGGCTACAAAACTTTTTTCTAGTGATTTATGCTGTCTAATATATAAAAGCACAAGTCATAATTCCTTGCATTTAAAAATAAATTGGCTACTTGTTTGGTTGCAGCCTGAACAGAGACTAGGCTGTTAATAAACTCTGGCATTTATCTCTTTATACACTTGACTAAAAATATCTGTATCTTGTTACATATGGCTAAAATAAAATGTGTTTCACAACAGTGGCCTAAGGAATGGTTCAGAACATCAGCCTGGCCCCCCAATCTAAATACTGTGCACCATTGGTCTAAATGTTGAAAATCCCTCCTCTGCAGCTTTGTGGGAGTATCTTCAAACGCAGACACAAGAAGGCAGCTCACCACTATCAGGGGCTCTTTGCAGTGAACCATAAATTCTGGCCTTGACAATGTTGCCCTCATCTCATTAAAGAATAACAAAACAAGTCCCAAGAAGACTATTGATACCTTTTCCTCCATCTTTCTTGCTTCACTTACACATTAGCTCCTGACCTCCCTTATTGCCAAACCAGCAACTCAGAAACAGGAAGAGTGAACTCAGTCAGTTGATTTCCATTCCATTCTTTAATGAGTGGACTGCTTTCCTACAGAGAAAAATCAGACCCCTGCCTCTGATCACTACTTCAGAAATGTAGACTTGTGGACATTAGTCAGGCTGTGGTTGAGCTTCATCTTTCAGGCAATTGAACAAACCACATTTAAGGTCACACACTGAAAATTGCTGCTTGTTTGAGACACCTGGGGGAGCTAGTGCTGTAAAATATGAGCACTCAGTCAGTTTTCAATCTCCAACAAAGCCAAGTGTACAGACGAATAACACACGAGTCACAAAGAGCTCAGTGTGTCCAGTTTATTCAAAACTTCTTCACAAACTGCCTCAAGAAATTTCCATGTACATTACTGCAGGCAACGTGACATAATCCCTTAAAGGATGACAATCTGAAAACAACACTTATTGTTCACAAACAATATTTCATACATGACTCAGCTTCTTCTTAAAATAGACAAAAAATGATTCATCAGATTGAACTAAGTCAGCAGTTTCGGAATCATTGGTGTCACTTGAGCTGAAGCCATACTGTCATGAGGTATTGTTAGACTATAATGCACCTCTGGACTAGTATCTTGTCACCTTGACTCTTGTCAAAAAATCAGGTTGGTTACTCCTGAACAGTATTTTCAGAGTCATAGAGTCATACAGCACAGAAACAGGCAACAAGTCTGCATCAACCATCAAACACCCATAAATGCAAATCCCATTTATTCTCCCCATATTCCCATCAATTTTCCACAGATTCTACTGCTAATCTGCACACTGGGGGCAATTTATGATGGCCAATTAACCTACCAACCCGCACACTTTTTGGATGTTGGAGGAAACCCACGAGGACACAGAGAAAATATACAAACTCCACAGATAGCACTGGAGCTCAGGATTGAACCTGGCTTGCTGGAGCTCAGCAGTTCTTCTCGTTGCACCATTGTGCCATCCCAGCAGCACCACTCCTGGAGTTGGACATAACTACGAAACATCTTTATGCTTGCAGTCTTTTTTGCCATTCTCCCGGATGTCACTCCCTCAGGTTAAGTTGTCAATGCAGATTTTAGTGAATTTCTCTCCAATTTTATAATTCCTATACCCTCTTACCTCCATTCAGTCATGCAGACCGAAACTCTTCTCCTTGAGGCTTGTGTTGTGATGCTTTTGCTGTGTAAATTGCCTCTTGTCCACTTTCCCTTCTGAATTAGATATGAAGATGTTCAACTGCATACTACATTCAATAACATTTCAGCAGGATTATACCCTGTTGTGGAAAATCACACGGTTCTGCAGCCTGGGAAAAATATTTCATGGTGACGTTTGATTGACCTTCCATGGCAGGTTTCTTCAACGCTTCCTTAACACTTGAAGCAGGGTGGAAAGGACAAGTAAAACAGCATTTTATTTTATTACGCTTCATGAATCGTTCAAACCAAAACCTAAACTGCAGACCATTATATACTTCTGGACATCCATGATAAATCACAATTCCGCTACTGTGTATTTTCTGACAGCATACAAGCCTGAAGGCTTTATTTCAAGACACTTCAATTGGCTGCCAATTAATTTGATGTTTTCTATGCAAGTCAGCTGGAGTGGCCTTTCATTGCTTCCCCCACAACCAAGGAGGTATTTCAGGAGGTTTCATTCTGCAATATACTGGTTAGGTCTTCTTTACATTTGTTAATGGTGGACCAAGGCACAAACCCTCCAGCCACTGCCTTCATCTAAATATGGAATTCTTCTATAATCTATTTTTTTCAATTCTTCAGTACCACTACCTTGTGTTCCCACCTTCTACAATCTTAGTTAGCTGACAATTTACAACATCTGAGATGAAATAGTTTCATGTCTTCATTCAGCATCTGTCCATTGAAGTAATATTTGCAGAAAGAGAGGTGAACTGTACTAAATTAATGGGGCTGGGCAACTGCGCAGTCAAGTTTGTGGCCCACACTTCAAAGGTGTGGCATTCCATTATGCCCTTTGAGAAATGCAGGCTTTGTAAATGTACAAGCTCTGAGGACACCCAGAAAGATCGTTTAACCATGTTTCTTTCTTCTCTGACTTAATGTGAATATTTTGATGGTCAATAAAACTATAATCACATAATAATTCATAAAATGTCTGGAGTTCTGTCCAATTATCTTTAGAAATGCTAATTGTTCGTAAGTTATGAGGGTCAGTAAAAGTCACTTGACAGTGTTTGTTAACACATCACATATCATATCAATATAAAGATTGAACAGTGAGTAAATGATGGGAAGCTATTATCTGCCCTGGATATCCCCATTGTGAATATGTAATTCCATTGAAATGATTCCTCACTTATTCCTGTTGAAGTGAAATGTATAATCCCATTGTAACCACTGAAGTTCTATTTGACGACCTGAAGTGTAATTCTGAATTGTGGCTTTGTAACATTTTGAAAATTGCATCAAATAGCTGACACAGATAACAGGCAGGAGAGGGGTGGGCTAAGCACCAGTTTCTCAGGGCAGGAAGGGTGTGAGAATGCAAAACTTAGTGTAAGTTCAAAGAGAAAGCTGCAACTTCAGCTGTGTGGCAAGTGGGGTTTTACTTTAAATGCAAGATATTCAAATCAAAAGGAAGGATAGCTGGTACAGTCACCAGAAGTTGTGTCTCACTGAATTTTCAGCAGACTGATCCCTGGGACACTCGTGTGTGTACATAGGATTCAGCTTGCAGTATGGAGGGCAAGAGAAACAGAGAACTGTTACATCAAGGTAATTGTAATCTCTCAATCTCGAGTAAAGATGTTTCTCCACAGAATAAGGAATTCGGTGCTTTAGTTATTTATTTAAAATCCCTGGTCAGGACTTCTGTGCAATTGGCGGGAATTCAATTACCAGACTGTTGTAAATGTAGGTAATGAGAGGGACACTAGTTCCATGCCACTGATGTAATGTGTATCCATACACTTGAAGCAAAGGTCTTCATGTGTAGCTCAAGCTACTTGCGCTTCTGTAGTGGGGAAAATCATCTTCTGTTGCCTGTAGACATTTTTTGTTCTGTGCTCATTGTGGCTCCTCTTAATGGAGGCATGACAAGGTATCCACTGAACATTGTGTTTGAATGCTCTATACTCAATATCACTGTCATACTGAGGCAGGAGGACATCCCTTGATGCTGCCATTGTGGGAATAGCAGACTCCAGTCTCAGAATAACCCTACAAAGCTTTCTGGTCAGTAACTAATGTAAAGAGTCGTCCCAGTAAAAGTTAATGATAGCTTGCAACTCTGTATTTAATCACCAATGCTTCCTTCTCTATACGAGTGTAGTTTTCTCACATATGGTCATGTGTTCATGATGCTTAAGCAACAATTGAGTAAAACTTGCCCCTTTTTCTTTGCTCTACATTGATGCAGTCTTCTAAACACTTCCTTAAATATGTTAAGGATTCCTTCCTCTTTGGCTGTTGTAATTGAACTGCTATCCTGATTGTGCAGACAGTGCCGGGTGCCTTGCAGCATCTTATCCATTGCTGCCTCAAATACTTCAAGTGATAATTTTATCCCATAAAGTAGCTTGGTATATGAATACAATCCCATGTGGATGATCATTGTTAAGAGACGTTGACTCCTTTCATCCACATAAAGCTAGGCAAAAGCATGGGAAAGATCGAACTAGTGAAGACTGCTCTTGCCAATTCAATGTTCAAATCTTGGTAAGTTGGACAGAGGATAGTTCTTGTCATCTTCTGTTTTGTTAAATGTCACTTTATAATCCATGCAGTCTTATCTGCCTGCAACCAACATGATGAGTACTGTCCAATCATTTTGTGTCACTTTCACTAATTATTCCGGTTCATTTATCTCTTCTTCCAAGTGAGCTTTCAGTTCAGAGTTTAACTCTACAGATCATTTCAGCATTTGAGCTTTGTGCATTTTAATCTCATTTAGGAATCCTTAAATATATCTTCTTATTGCTTTGGAATCCTCCTTAAATGTCATGATGGATCCACACTAACTATGTTATTCCCATCTATCCTCAACCGTTTCAACCAATCTCTCCCAGCGGTTAGTCTGTTTATATGGTCAGCTTCTATAATTGGTAGCCTTGTCTTTTGCCTCTGATGCGCATTCCACTTGTTCTAATGTTCTCAGGGTCTCACCACAGCATGTTCTCGGTTTCATTGTGGTTCAGGGTAAAGGCACCTTAATAATTTTTTGCTTGCACAGATCAATTCCCACGATGAAATACTCTGCATCTCTGTCAATATTCGTGTTGATGTCCTGATTAATAATCTTAACTTAAAACTTAATTTTTTTTAACCACCACTAGCAACAAGAACGCTGAATATAAAGTGCTCCTCACATTGTTTATTCATTACACTGTTGGGTAAATTTCCCTTCTGTGGCTTGGTATTGTAATTGCTTTCCTTCCATAAGGATACTGCTTGACTGCCACCACAGTACTTAGGTTTCCTGTATATTGTTCAGCCTTCCAAATAGCAACTATATGCCCTTGCTGTCTGAAATTAATATATCTGGCTGATCTTTATTGAGACACTTGGGCTGAGTGATTCCTCTGGAAACAGTACACAGGTTTTTTGCATCATTTATGACTCAAGCTGTCCTGCCGTTGCTGCTGCTTTCAGTCTATATATCATGTTTACGCAATTGTTCTGTGCCTGCTGAAATTCCTTTCCATTTTTAGAGGAAATTTCCATAGTTAAAGCTACCTAGCATGTCATTTGAATATTAGATCTTAAGTATTAAGTAATGTACCAGATGTGCTATCCATTAGTCGACAAACAATCTGCTGGAGGAACTCAGCAGGTTGAGCAGCATCTCTGGAGGGAAAGGAATAGTTCACATTTTGGGTCGAAACCCCACATCCGGACTCAGCCCTGAGGCAGGTTTTGATCCAAAACGTTGACAGTCCCTGACAGATGCTGCTTGACCTGCTGACTTCCTCCAGCAGATTGTTTATTGCTCCAGATTCCAGCATCTGCAGTCCCTTGCATCTCCAGTTGACAAACAAACTTTTCTCCAGTGTATGAGCCAGAAACTCACTAAGGTTGCAATGCAATTGGTAATTGGGTTATTATTATCTCTGTACATGTGAAACAGTGAAAAGCTTTTGTTTCAATGCCAACCAGACAGATCATTCCATACCATCCAGATAGATCATTCCAGACATAAGTAGATCGAGGTAGTACAAAAAGAAAAAAAGACGTATCTTTCAGAACTATATCATTGCTTATCATCTCTCCTGAACTCTGGTTAAAATTTTCCATAATCACTGACGGCATTGGATTGAAATGATTCTGGCACTTGTCTGTTATTTTGCTAAATTGTCATTGATTATAGAGGTGAGGTTTCCAGCGTTACACAAATATATAGCCCAATTTTGACTAAAAAGATCACCTTCTTACGTTCATGTATAGCTTAATTCCAAGCATCTTTGGTCTTGCTCTCTTTATCAATATTGTTATGTGAAAAGAAGACATTTTCTATCAATGTACGAATTGAAGAAGCTCCTGCACGGTGTCAAAGTACTGAAGTTTCTGATCTGACTTGTCTAGGATTGGACCTCTATTTTGAATTGTTCACCACTTTAACAGGCACTTAGCATGACTTTTTATCCACAGCTAGTTTGCTTACACTGCCCTTTCTTTTCTTGCACTTGACACCCCAGACTTGGCACAATTTATTGTTAAATTGTTGTTGATTTATTGTCAGCTTCTCAGCTTTGACAGCCTTTAACAGCTTTGCCACTTTTCGTGACTGTGATTCTTTTCCATCCTCAAAGTAGGTGTTCCAAATTAGTTTTTAAACCTCTAACAAGGTCTATTGCTAACCATCCTGAAACATTGTGACAAGAGGAACTCAAAGTTTGTTGATTTTATTTCAAGGTTCTTCTCAGACTTACTATGTGGAGGACATCATTCCATCCTAGAGAACAGCTGGTCAAATGACACAATCCACAAATTGTGTATCCACAATACACAATTCTCTGTAGCTGTGCCACTTTACTCTGTACTGTTATTGTTTTTGCCTGTACTACTTCAATGCACTCTGTACTAACTCAATGTAACTGAATGTAATGAATTGACCTGTACAATCGGTATGAAAGACAAGTTTCTCACTGTACCTCAGTATGAGTCACAATAATAAACCAATACCAAAACCAGGTGAAGCAGAGATTCACCTGCACCTCTTCCCACCTGGTTTACTGCATTTGGTGCTCGTGATATGACCTCCTCTACACTGGAGAAACCAAATGTGAACCAAGCAACTGTTTTGCAGAGCACTTGTGCTCTGTCCACAATGGCCATCTTAAACTTCCTGTTGCATGTCATTTTAATTTTCCTTTCCACTCCCACAGTGACCTGTCTGTCCTCAGCCTTCTCCATTGCTACAGAGAGGCCAAATGCAAACTGGAAGAACAAGATCTCATATTGCACTTGGGCAACGTACAACCCAATGGTATGAACTCTGAATTTTCCAGTTCACATAACCCACACCCCCAATATTTTTCTCCCTCACAAACTCACCTGTCCGCCTAGTTTTCTTCTCCCTTCATTCATTATCCCTGTCCCAACCCCTCCTCTCCCCTCACCTCTCCTCCTTCCTCACCTGGTTCCACCACCCCCTGTCACCAAGCAGCCTCTGTCCCACCCTTCCCTCATACTGTTATATAGTGGCAATCGCTCCTCTTCCCTCTCAGTCCTAATGCAGGGTCTTGACCCAAAACATTGACACACACCTTCTGCCTCCACAGAAGTTGCTTTCCTTGCTAAGTTCTTCCAGTGCTGTTCTTTGTTTCACTGGGCTAATTCCTGGGATGAGAAGGTTGTCTAATCACCAGCGGCTAAAGAAATTGAATCTGTGTTCTTTGGAGTTTAGAAGAATGAGGGATGATCTTATTGAAACATACAACACCCTAAAGGGGCTTCAAATGACAGGGTAGTTATTGAGATGCTACACCTAGTGGGAGAGGCTCAAACAAGGGGACAGAGTTACTAGATAAAGGTGTGGTTACTGAGGTGGTCAGGAATTTCTTCTTACAGAGGGAAGTGGATCTCTGGAATTCTTTGCCCCGGAGGGTGGTGGAAGAAATATCCCACTAGGTATTTAAAGAGGAGACAGATAAATTTTCACAAAGGAATTGAGGGCTATGGGGAACTGGCACAGAAGAGCAGTTGAGACCCAGGGCCAATCAGCCAGGATCACTAGAATGGCAGGGCAGGTTGGAGGGTACAGTGACCTACCTCTGCTCCTATATTCTTTCGTTCTTGTGTTTCTCACACAAAATTTCATGCTTCTGAGTTATGGCCTCAATTTGGCTCCTTTAATGCCTCGTTGTCCAGCACATGGATTCCATGCTGAACTGATTACATAATGACACACACCTGAGCCCCATCAGGGGCCTGGCATAAGAACCTGTGGTTCTCTGGCACTAGTTGCCAGAGTATTGGTTTACCTTTAGGTATACTTTGGTTCTAGTTGCTTAGAGTGGTTTACTCTAGAGCAGTCCTGTGTTCTCTATTCCTTTGT
>JARFYF010000053.1:28760175-28770671 GCA_030265395.1 Rhina ancylostomus | reverse complement strand
TATGAAAGCTATTGATTTTTATTTCATAGAGGTCTGCATTGAGGTATTCAATTTTTAACCATCCTTCATTAAACAATGACAACTTTAGCTGCTACCTCGTGGTAATTTATTGTTTATAATTGCAATACGATCATGCAATGAAGGATTTTGATAGTTTAAATGCATGTTCTGTTGTAATGAAGTGACATTTGTAATTGCAGCTAAGGCACTTGCCATTGTAGTTTGTAAAGCAGGCTATTATTTGTTTTGTCAATTAATTGCACTACAGTCAAAGAGTTGGACAGCATAGAAATGGGCCCTTTTGTCAGGCTTGTCCATACCAACTGAGATGGCTACCTATGCCAGTCCTGCATTTGACCCATATACCTCTACTCCTTTCCTATTTGTGTACCTGTTGAAGTGCTTTTTAAACACTGATGTACCTATCTTAACATCTCCTCTGGCAGCTTGTTCCATATACCCACCACTATCTATGTAGGGGAAAAACATGTGTCTCGGATCTCTCTCAAGTATTTCTCTTCTCACCTTAAACCTCTACTCTAGTTTTGGACTCCCCCTACCCTAAGAAAAAGACCTGTGACTATCTACCCTATCTATACCCCTCAAAATTTTATAAACCACCTACGAGGTCAGCTCTCTGCACTGTGGTGAGAGCAATACCAACCTCCCTAATCTCTCCTTGTAACTGAAGCTCTCCATTCTAGGCAACATCCTGGTGAAGCTCTTCTGCACTCTTGCTAGTGCGACCGCATCCTTTCTATTGTCTGGTGATCAGGACTGCACACAATATTCTAAGTGTGGCCGAACCAATGTCTTGTACAGCTGCAATATGATGTCACGTCTTGTACTCAATACCACTGTCTATGAAGGCAAGCAAGCTAAACACCTTGGAGAAACTGGAGAACTGCAAATGCTGGAATATCTAGATGAAAAACACAATGATGCTAGAGGAACTCAGCAGGCCAGGCAGCATATGTGCAGAGAAGCAGGCGGTCAACGTTTCGGGTCAGGACCCTTCTTCAGAACTGAAGGTGGGAAAAGGGGAAGCCCAATATATATAGGGCAGATAAGCAGAGCAGTGATAGGTGGACAAAAGAGGGGAGGCAGGGTGGGCACAAAGTGGTGATAGATAGTGATAGGCAGAGGTGGGGAAGGAGGGGAGAGCAGATCCACGGGGATCAATCAAAGGTAAGGAGGAAAAAAGGGTTAGAAAAAACGAGGCGCGAGGACAGGGAAGAAAAGAAGAGGCATGGTTGCGGGGTGGTTTGAAGGGATTACTTAAAGTGGGAGTTTTCAATGTTCATGCTGTTAGGCTGCAACGTTCTAAGATGGAAAATGAGGTGCCATTCTTCCAGTTTGTGCTTGGGCTTGTCCTGGTAGTGGAGGAGGCCAAGGACTGATGTATCTGTGGTGGAGGGGGGAGTTGAAGTGACTGGCAACAGGGAGATGCATATTGCGGTACAGATGGAACACAGGTGTTCTGCGAAGTAGTCACTTAGTCTGGGTTTCGTCTTGCTGATGTAGAGGAGGCCACACTTGGAGCACTGAATGCAGTAGATGATATTAAGGGAGGTGCAGGTGAATCTCTCTCACTTGAAAGGACTGTTTGGGTCTCTGGATGGAGGTACTGTAGGGGTCCCCACCATAGGTGCAATACCTGCCCCTACATCACCTCCATCCAGGGACTACATCACCACCTTGTGCCCACCCCACCTCCCCTCTTTTGTCCACCTTTCACTGCTCTGCTTTATCCCCCTATATATTGGGCTTCCCCCTTTCCTATCTTCAGTCCTGCAGAAGGGTCCTGACCCGAAACGTTGACTACCTACTTCTCTGCATGGATGCTGCCTGGTCTGCTGAGTTCCTCCAGCATTGTTTGTGTTTTCAAGCTGAACACCTTCAGTACCCTATCCACCTGTGTTGCCATTTTCAGAGAGCTTTGAACTTGCAGCTGAAGATCCCTCTGTACACCAATGCTTTTAAGGTCCCTGCCATTTTCTGTATGTCTGACCAGTATTAGATGACACAAAATGTATTGTCTTGCACTTGTCTGGATTAAATTCCATCTGCCACCACTCCATCCAACTTTCCAGCTGACCCATGTCCCTCTTTATCCTTGAGCAACTATCTTCGCTAAATACACCTCCATCACTCTTCATGTCATCAGCAGACTTACTTATCGGACCACAGACTTCCCCATCCAAGTTATTTAGATGGATATATGACAAACAACAAAGGTCCCAGCACCAATCCCAATAGTATACAACTGAATACAGTTACAGACTTCCAATCAGAAAAGTAACTTTCCACCACTACCCTCTGCCTCCTATCACCAAGCCAATTTTGGATCCAATTTGTCAAAGCACCTCTGACTCCATGTGCCTTAACTTTCTAGATCAGCCAACTGTGTGGGACCTTGTCAAAGTCTTGCTAAAGTCCACGTGTACCACATCTGCTGCATTGCCTTCATGAATCATCTGAGTAACTTCTTCAAAAAAAACTCAGTCAGATCTGTGAGGCAGGATTTCCCATGCATAAAACCATGCTGACTCCTCCAAATCACTCCTTGCCTTTCCAAGTGATCATAAATCCTATCCTGAAGAATTTTTTCCAAAAGTTTCCCATCTATTGACTTAAGGCTCATTGGCCTATAGATTTCTGGATAATCCCTACTCCCCTTGAATATGAAGATAATCTTAGCTACCCTGCAGTCTTCCAGTGGCTGGACGTGATGCAAAAATCTCTGAGCCCCAACAATCTCCCCCCTTGCTTCCCATAAGACCCTGGGATAGATTTCATCAGGCCCTTGGGATTTGTCCACCTTAATGTGCGTCAATATCTCTGACACCTGCATCCATTTCATATTGACACAAAGTATTCATTCAGGACACCACATGTCTCCAGGCTCCACACAAAGCCCTGTCTTTTGGTAGCTAATGGGACCTACTCTTTCCATAGCTACCCTCTTGATTCTAATATCTTTATGAAAGGTTCTGGAATTTTCTTTAATTCTGTCGCCCAGGGTCTTTTTGCCTTCCTAACTGCTTTATTAAGATCTCTTCTATAACCTCAAAGGACTCGACTGATAACAATTCCCTACACCTGACGTATGCTTCCTCCTCCTTCCCAATCAAACCTTCCATTTCCTTTGTTAACCAACGCTCTCTTCATATCATCTTTTCTTCTTAGACTTACAGGAATTTGCTGACTCTGAACTCTTTCTATTTCAAATCTAAGTGCCTCCCACTTATCAAATGTTGTTTTCCCCTCCTGCAGCTGTTCCTAATCTACTTTTTGCCAGGTCTTGTCTTGTACTATTGAAGTCAGCCCTCCCCCAATCTTCAGTCCAAACTTATCCTTTTCCATGACTTCTACAAAGCTTAATGAATTGTGGTTACTGTTGGTAAAGGGCTTTCCACAGACAATTGCTCACCCTTGTTTCCTAAAATACAGTTAAGTCCAGCTCTCATCCGAGAAGGACTCGCTAGATACTGCTTTGAAAACCCCTCCTGCATGCATTTAATAAATTCCAACCCATCTAGGTCCCTTGCACTAAGATCATCCCAGTCGATATTGGGAAAGTTAAAATTGCCCACTACGATAGCCCTATTGCTTTTGCATCCTTGTGCTATTTTATCTGTATTTTGTTCCTCCAAGTTCAGGTGACTTTTTCAAGGCCAGTAGTATAATCCCATCAATGTAATTGTCCTCTAAATGTATAAAACTTTGACTGTAGCAGATGGAAGGCTAATTTACTTTCCAAACATTGAAAAGTGTTTACCATACTTTATCATGCTAACATTTGAGCTGGTGAAGGAAGTGCTGTATCTTTCAATAACAGAATCTGGTGAATTATTAAGCATTTTCAGGATTTTTAATTTGGTTTCTATTTTTTAGCATCTGTGGTTTTATGCACTATTGCAAGAATGTAGGAACTTGCCACATCCTTGCCCGTTGTTGATGTGAAGGAGGCTAATTTGTCCATTTGGCTGAACTAATTTCTTCAGAATAGCATATGATAAAATGATGGTACCTAAAGTCAAAGACTTTGGCTGTAATGCAAACTCAGTCATTGGGAAACTGGAAAGAATTGAAGAACATGATGACGGAAAAAATCCATGTGGTGCTTAAAAGGATTATCTGTACATAATGGTAGTCAACAAACTAAATTACTCTTTTGAACAAAGTCTAAATTATTGCTGCATGATACTTTTAAGATCACAGTTAAGGACTTTCAAGTTAAATGTAAGCCTCACTCTTGATCTTGGTTGGTTCTTGCTCCAACTGTAAATCAGGGCACTTAACAATAGCCTTAACCCTAATTAGGGATAAGAATTTTGTATTATCTTTGTTTTGATAACATAAAACACTTTTTCTGTATTCAGTAGTTAGATTGTTGCCACTGTTGGAAATGCTGCTTTTGAATTCCAGTCCTGTCAAATTTTACTTGCATAGGGAATATTTAAACGTACGTGGAAGAATTTGATGCGTATTATATATTTTGGGCCATTTTATGCTTTTTCCACCCCCCCCCCCCCAGAGTAACTGTAAAACATTTGGCTTAGTTTATTCACTTTTGAAAAGGGAAATGATGTCAAGCTGAATATTAACTTGTATGTTCCTTAGAAGCTATATTCCAACCTCCTAATACCAAATTGCATTTATGTTTGTTGGAAGAATTTTTTTTTAAACCCTAACTGAATCTTTGCCCCACTTAATGAAAGTAGAGTAAATATGGAATGTAGCCTTGTGGGAATGAGTGTTTACCTAAGAACTACCAGTTTAAGTTTTGGAGGGGGGTTGGTGGGCGAAGAGAGTTATTTCTGTCTTTGTATTTATCTCCAATTGCAGATGAACTGCCAAATCTGTATTTGTTCTCAGCACCATTTTATGACAAACAAAGGGTAGGCTGCTTGTTCATTGAGGAAGGTATAAAGTCATATCTGAATGGCCATCTAGTTTGCAATTTGCATTAATTCATGTCTGCATGTTAGTATGTAATTAGTATTTTGAAACATTTGACTGAATTCAGTGGAATGCTTAATCAAAATTGTATATGTTTTTCATGGTCACTAGTATCATGCCTGAGAACACAAAATGAAAGTTGATTAACTTGGCTTAGCAACACTGAATAACCTGCTTTTATTTTCTATTGCTGAGGGCTCTGGGAATAGTAAGTCAGCTGTTGCAATAGAAATGTCTTTTTTTGTCCTCGCGCCTCTTTCCAAAATTATGTTGTATCCAACTTCGGCAAATTGTCATCCAGCTAACTCTGATATCCACATACACCCAAATGGTTGGATCTTATCAGTGGGGAACAAAGTAATAAGATCGGATCTTCTTATTTCCCATTCTTGGTCAGGAGCATTGAGGCCAGTTGCGGTGTCTTACTACTGCCATTACTGATATCTCCAAATCTAAGACCAAAATTGAAATCTGAGATTTCGCTCTTCTGTATAATTTGGTAATACTGACATTTTACATACAGTCACAGACACAACATATTTTACATAGTAATCAAAAGACTCTTTATTTGAGTGCTACTCCTTCCATTTCTGGAAGAAACATATAAAATAGGAGCAGGTTATCTGTGTTCAAGCCTGCTCTGCCATTCAGTACAATTATAGATGATTATGTCTTCAATAACAGGTTCTTGCTTTTTCATTGTATCCCTGATGATCCAGAAATTTACCTGTCTCTTTTTTGCATACATTTAGCAACCTGGCTTCTACTGCTCTTCTGTGGTAGTGCTTTACACAGCTTCACCACCCTCTGAGTAAGGACATTTCTTCAAAATGTCTTGCCCTGTATCGAGAGACTGTAACCCCTTATTCTAGGTATCCAGGTTGGGGAAAATATCCTGGATTTCGTGTTTCTTTCTGTCAGAATTTTGTAACTTTCAGTTAGACTCCCTCTCATTTTAAAGTCTAGTGAATATGAATCTAGTCAGCTTCGTTTATCTTTGCATTGCAACCCATCCATCCCAGGAATCAATGTGATGTACCTGCCTCTATGGTAAGTATATCCTTTCTAGGGTTGAGACCAAAACTGCACACATTATTCCAGGTGTAATATCTCAGAGGCCCTACATAATTCTGACAAGACATCCTTAATAATATGCCATCTTTTCCATTTTTCCCACCAAAATCGATAACTTCACATTTATCCACATTATATTTGCATGAGCAATGTTTTTGCCCACATACCTATTACCTTGAAACCTCTCTTTGCATCTTCCTCACAATTCATAATCCCATCTAGTTTGGAGGCATCAGCTAGTAATAAAAAATCCTTATCCAAAGCATTTTTATATATTCTGAATAGCTGAGGCCAAAGCACTGATCACTGTGGTATTCCACTAGTTACAGCTTGACACCCCAATAAATTTCTTATTGTATCAACCAATTTTCAATTCATGCCAATACATTACTTCCAATACAATGTGTTTTCATTTAAATGTTTTTAATTTGGTCTCTTGAAAAAATTGAAGCCAAATATGTTCATTTTCACTGAGCTATTCTACTCGTTACATCCTCAGTTGATTTGTCACTCTCTCCAGAAATCCACGATGATTTTTTCTAATTTGGTTGCTATTTTCAAATTGTACTTCCCTGTCATTCTTTATAATAGCCCTAGCATGTTTCCTAATACTGATGTTTGGCTAACCAGTCAGTAGTTTTGTGTTTTCTCTGTCTATCCTTTTTCTAGAAATAATGGGCTTACATTTCCCACCCTCCAATCTGTAGGAACTATTCCATCATCTATAGAATTCTAGAAATGATAACTAATGCATCAGCTATTTCCAAGGCTACCTCTTTTGAAACCCTAGGATGAAAGGTATCAGGCCCTGGGGCTTAATCAGCTTTTAATGCATTTATCTAGCATGATTTTCTTATTAATACTGATTTCCATTAAATTATCACCCTCATTAGATTCTTGGTTCCCGAACATTTCTGTGAAGTTATTTATGTCCATTTCATGGAAAACAGAGCAAAGTTTGTTTAATTGCTCTGCCGTTTCCCTATTCCCCATTTATGGATTCTGACTCCAGGAGATCTACACTTGCCTTCACTAAACTCTTTTTTACATATTTTTAAGAAGTTTTTATGGTATGTGTTCGACACATTAATTCTCACACTCTTATTTTTAATCTATTTCTTTGTCCTCTTTGAAAGCTAAGCTGCTCCCAATCCTTAGGTGTGCCACTTCGACAATCTTTCATGATTTTTGTTTTAATCTTATTTTATCCTTAACTACCTTTTGGTTGGGTCATTTATCCTCTTGTATTTTTGCAACAGGCGGGAATGTACAACTGTTGCAGTTCCTGCATTTGCTGCACAAGTTGTAGATTCTTTCACAGCCAACTCGCTCCTTGTACCTGCTTATTTTTTTTTCACTTTAGATTTGGGACCCTGGTTTTGGTTTGAACAAAACCAAACCAAAATAGAAATCTAAATGAAGAATTCTGTAATGTTATAGTTAGTCTTCCCCAAAATGACTAAGCATAAAATGATTACTAAGCCTTTTTCATTGCAAAGTACCCAGTCAAAGATAGCCTGTTCCCTTATTGGCTGCACAACATGTCTAAAATGCCAGCTTCTGCCCACCTGAGGCTTTTTTCCTTCATAGCATCATTGCTGAATTGGTTTGGCCAATCTATAGGTAGATTAAAGTAACTCCATGATTACTGTAGTACTCTGCCATCATTAATTTCCTATTTGAGCAAGGCCTTCACATCTACCAATGATCTGAGCCCCATTAGGAATTCTTTGCATTTTGCTCAATCAAAAGCAGGAACGGTCAAATGTCTCATTACTAGATTGATTACATTGTGCTCGTGATGCAACTAATGCATTATGGAATTTTTAATTGAGAATTTTATTGGATAATATTCTCTAATATCTTGTTCTGGTTTATCTGCCATAGCTAGCTCATTATACAGTGTAAACTTTTCCTTCCATTCTTTAAACAAAATATGTGCCTGGAAATCTGGTGCTTTATTTGAGTGCTTTATTTGCTCCATTATGAATTATTTCAATTGCATTACACAGCTTGCTGTCTCCCAGTGCATGTCCATGTGCTATCTCATTTGGAAAGGATCACACCCAGCTTTTGGTATTTCCTTGCAGGCATGGTGTTTAAGGTTCATAATTTCATCAGCTAGCACTTCTAACACCATGAATCCCTATTTCCAACATTAGTTCTGGGACACCAATTTTACTCAGTAAGTTAAATTGTCAACAAAAGTACTTCATGAAACATTTTGGAACGTGCAGGCATGTTTACAGTGGCTTAACTTCAAACAGCTACTCTTCCTGGAATCTTGCCCCAAACATTTGTATCATCAGCCTGTAAATTGTCATGTAATGGCAATCCTTAAATGGATGATGGCAATGAAGGGACAATTGATGTTCATATTACATACAGTGCATGTGTGAGGCTAGAATTTGGGAGGTTGCGTAATATTGGAGAGGAAGGGAAGATTGGATGGTAATTTGCAAATACTGAGGGGTTATTGCTTTTGAGGGGACTGATCACAGGTTGAAGGAGACATGCCAATGATTTGCACTATACATCTGTCATAAATTGACGTGTTGACTGAAAGCATGTTTACCATGATGCAATTGAGTTTGGGTATTCAATAAACAAATATTTGGGATATATGAAGTGAAAGCCATTATTGGGCAAATCTGTGACTAAGGCCAAATGAATCACCCACACATCTTAGTGTTTTTGAAATCCTGGGCTGGAATTGAAGGTAAACAGGAAGTGTATTGTTAACGATGCATTAACATTCTTCTTGACATTCTTGGAATATAAGAAGTCTGTCTGAAATGTTGCAAAAATGTGCCTATCAAGTTCTTTTATGTGATTGCTCATAATAGTTCAAATTATTTTGTAGGTTTGCACAAGAACCATAAACCAAACAAACATTCTCACAATATAAAAGCCACCAACAAAAAAATGTATTCTTGCAGGTGGTAACCTGTTGAATTAACAAAGGCATATTGGAGTTATACAGAATGCCAGAATTAAGATCAAGGAAAGCTGCACTAATAAGATTCATTGGGACAGATTTTTCATCTGGGCACCAGTGCTTCCGACAGACTTATCCAAATTTCTGTCAAGTTCCAAAATCCACGTTGACACTTCCCCAAGCCAGGAGTGGTGTCTTCTGCTACGTCACCTATGGTGTGCTGGTGAACAAGGCCATAGATTTTTCAGGTCAGCCAGCCACTTACATCTCTCGGAACGAGGCTAGGCCCAGGACCATGCTAGAAGAAAGAATGTGGTCCAAGGGCAGCTGGATGGTGATATGTCAGCAGATCCACCACAATATATGTTGTGCATCACAGTCGAGTTGCATGTTGAGAAACACAAAACACTAAGATCAATGTGGAGAATTAATAATTGCTTTCATCTACCCCTATCTCTGTAATCACCAGACTTACAATGCATTGAGATCTCTCTCCTCTTCCAGACTTGGCCTCAAATGCATGCACAACTTTAATTGTTTTACCACTGGTGACTCTGCTTTTCACTACCAAATTCGAAACATCCTTGCCTCCCTATTCATTTCTCCTCCTGTAAGATGCTCCTTAAAATCTCTCTCTCTTTGACAAGCTTTTTACCATCTACTCTAATGTTTATTTGTATGGCTCAGTGTCAAATTACTTTGGAATCTGGGACTGAATCCCAGGTGCTATAAAAGGCAGGGGATGATCATGCAAACAACAATCACATAAAAGACATGACTTTATTGCATATATCAGCTTAAATGAAAAGACTAACACTGAGTTATTTTAGCCAATTAATCCCAATCTAATTCTGTGAATCTTAGTGGTTTTACAAAGAACGTAAAAGATTATTTGAATATTCCAATATCAAATTGCCAGCAAAAATTCCACTATTAGAAATCCAAGACCAAATTCTAATCTATCAGTGATGCTTCTAAAATAATGCACATGAATATCCGGAGACACAAGAGATTCTGCAGATGCTTGAACCTGGAGCAACACACACAAAATGCTGGAGGTCAGGTATCATCTATGGAAGGAAATAAACAGTCGACATTTCAGATTGAGACCCTTCATCAGGACCGGAAGGGAACAAAGTAGAAGGCAGAATAAAAAGGGAGGGGGACATGAAATCCATGAGCAGTGTTGATCTTAGAGTAAAGCAGATCTTATTGGGTGAATTGAGGCATCCTCCAGAGTTTGTTAAATTGGCCCTACCAGGACTGCTGCCAGGAAGTCCAAAGTGTTGATATTCTTCAAGATAGGTTTCTTTAACCATCCATCTTAAGTGATCAACCTCACTCCACCCCTCCCTATCAGTATCTACATGGCCCTTCAGATCTCTCCTCTTGCCCAATCATCTCCACACCACCATTCCCTCCCCCAATTTTCTCCCTAATCCAAATCTCATTAACTTTCCTTGTGACCCACCAACTCTCTCCACTTGTAATCAAGCCAAGACTTCCTCTGATCACCTTG
>JARFYF010000053.1:28703847-28715145 GCA_030265395.1 Rhina ancylostomus | reverse complement strand
GAGAGGGGAGAGATTTAATAGGAACCAGAGGGGGCAACTTTTCCCACCCAGTGTGTGGTTTACATAGGGGAAGAGGTTGAGGCAGGTACATTAACAACATTTTTTTAAAAAAACACTTGGACGGGTACATGGATCGGAAAGGTTTAAGGGATATGGGCCAAACACAGGCAATTGGGACTAGTTAAGATAGGCATCTTGGTTGTTATGGACTATTTGGGCTGAAGGACCTGTTTCCCTGCTGTATGACTGTCTCTCTTTGCCTTCCCTTCAAGGAAGTACTTGGCAACTGCTCTGCATCACTCCACAGCAGCAAAATCCAGATAGTGCCTTAACTCAATGGAGTCCTATTTTGAAAGTTTCAGTGACAGAATCATTCATTACCATTTAATTTGACTGAATAATTAATGAACAGATTTTAGAACAGTTCAACAAAATGGCCCTGCATCCTGCAGAGATTGCAAAGACTATTTGAACTTTGTTGTTTTTTCCCCATCAGGCAGGATGACAATGCCACCATGTGGTTATACTCAATTATGAACTTCTCCACCAAAAAAATACAAGCTTATACTTGTGTATTAAATCTATTAAAATGTTAAAAACACTTAAAAGGAGCATTTCCAAGACACAATTTGACACCAAACTACACATTATGCATAATTATTAAAAACTTTGTCCAATTTTTCAGTCCATGTCTCCAATTTCTTCCCATATCCCAAAGACATGCTCATTGGCAGATTAATTGGCTGCAGTAAATTGCCCCAGTATAGGTGGGTGGTAGGTGAATCAGTGAGTTGATGGGCAGGTGAGGGAGAACAGGTTTCTGGGGAAACAATCTGAACAGGCTTGTTCTGGCTTTTTGGGGTGGCAAGGTGCTGCTGGTAGAGCTGCTGCCTTATAGTTCCAGCATCCTGCGTTCAGTCCAGACCTTGGGTGCTATCTGTGAAGACATTGTATGTTCTCCATGTGAAAATATGGGTTTCCTCTCGGTGCTCCATTTATCTCCCACATCCCAAAGACAAGTAGGGTTTTTAAGTAAATTGGCCATTGTAAATTGTTCCTAGTGTGTGGGTGAGTGGTTGAATCGGGGAGGAATTAATGGAACTGTGGGGGAGAACAAAATAGGATTAATGTAATTTGGTGCTTGATGGACAATATGGACAGTTGGCCAAAGGTCCAATTTTGATGCTCTATGATGTCATTAATAGAGGGAGCTCAAGTTCATGGTTTCTATCGTCTATTTTAGTTGAAGGGCATTTAGTTATAAGATTCTGAGGGAGATTTTGAAAGAAAGCTGTGAGAATGTTTCCTTTGGTGGGAGAATCCAGAACTAGAAGGACATTAATCTTAGGATAGAATCATGGAAATATGCAAGGAGGAATCTGTTATGAAGTTTGTCATTCTTTGGAAATTTCTACCGCTGTGGGCTATGGTACCTAAGTCATTATTGTCAATTATTCTAATGGATGGGTTAGCTGTACTTTAAGTGTTATGGGAATTGAGTGGAAAGTGGAGTTGAGAGCAAAGATCAGATCAATCATTATGTTTCAGTGACCTGTAGTTTATTTCTCCTCCTGTCTTTCATGTCTTTAGGTCAGCACAACATAGTTCAGGGTACCACATCTTAAGAAAGATACATTGGTCTTGGAAGGAGGTAGTGGAATATTAGTTTGCAGAATGGTATCTTGACTATGTGTGGAGAGATCACACACACTATGGTTGTACTTCCTGGAGTGTACGTGATTTAAGTAAGGAGGAGACTGACAGTGAAGATGGGGCAAAATTGTCTCCACTGTTTGGGAACTCTAGGAATAAGGAACATTGCTCACAATGGCTGTGGCCATTACCTTGGTAATTTTGTTAAACTACTCACAAATCATTGCAAGTTAACATACAGGTCCAGCAGGCAGTTGGGAAGCAAGCAGTATGTTGACCTTTATTGCAAGAGGACTTGTGTATAAGAGTACAGATAATCAATTGTATAAAACTCTGGTGAGACTGTGTCTGGAATATTGTGTACTTGTCTGGTATCCCTTCCTAAGGATTTATTTGTGATAGAAAGAATGCAGCAAAAGTTCATCACGTTGATTCCTGAGATGGCAGGTTTGTTGTGTAAGAAGGTGTTAAGTAGCCTAGGCTAATGTGCTTGAAAGTTGAAACCCTTAGAAGAATTAGTGATCTCACTAAACATACAATAGGTGTGTGGGCCTTGATGGGATAAGTTTAAAGTTGATGCTTTTCTTATCTGGAGTGTTTAGAACCAGGGATCATAGTCTTGAAATGTTATCACCCAGTTGGTCGTGAATCTTTGGAATTCTTTACCCATGTGGGCTGTGGAATATTGATACAGGCAGACTAGAGACATGGATCAGTAGATTTTTAGATGTTAAGGGAATCGAGGAATGTGGGCTTCGTGCAGAAAAATGGCACTGACATGAATGAGCAGCCGTGATTTTATTGAATGGTAGAGCAGTTGTTCTGCGAGACAGAAGCGTGGTGGTGGACATGTACTACAGCAGTCTAAGCAGCCCATAAAAGACGGTAGTGGGGGATAGGTCTTACTCTGGCTGGAGATAGGTGACTAGTGGTGTTCATCAGGGATCCGTACTAGGACCTCCTGTTGTTTGTGATGTATTTAAATGACTTGGATGAAACCATGGGTGGGTTAGTAAGTTTGCAGATGACACGTAGATTGTTAGTGTTGTGAATAGTTTAGAAGGTTGTCAAAGGATACAGTGGGATGTAGATTAGTTGCAGATTTAGGCAGAGAAATGGCAGATGGAGTTTAATCCAGACAAATGTAAAATGTTGCACTTTGGGAGACCAAATGTAATGGCAGGATCTTTAATGGCATTGATATGCAGAGGGATCTTGGGGTCCAAATTCATAGCGCTCAAAGAGGCCACAGAAGTTGATAGGGTGGTAAAGAAGGTGTATGGCATGTGTGTCTTTATTAGTTGAGGCATTTGAGTTCAAGACTAAGGAAGTTAAGTTGCAGGTTTATAAAACTCTGGTTGGACTGCATCTGGAATATTGCATTCAATTCTGGTTGCCCTGTTATGGAAAGGATGTGGAGGATTTGGAGAGGGTGCAGAAGAGGTTTACCAGGATGCTACCTGGATTAGAGAGCATGTGCTGTAAGGAGAGTTGGACAAACTAGGGTTTTTCTTTCTGGAGCAGCAGAGGTGAGCAGAGACCTGATAGATGTCTATAAGATTGAGAATCATAAGAGTAGACAGCCAGTATCTTGATCCCAGGGTTGAAATGTATAATACTAGAGAGCATCCATTTAAAGTGAGGGGGGGGGGTGGAATTCAAAGGAGATGAGCGGGCAAGTTTATTTTTACTCAGAGTGGTAGGTGCTTGGAACGCACTGCCAGGGGTGATGGTGGAGGCAGATATAATAGAGATGTTTAACAGGCTCTTAAACAGGCACATGAATGTGCAGAGAATGGAGGGATCTGGACCATGTGCAGGCAGAAGGGATTAGTGTAATTAGTTTGGTACAACATTATGGGCCAAAGGGCCTGTCCTGTGCTGTAATGTTCTGTGAGGGACCAAATGGTTTACTCTGCTGCCTGTTCTTATGAAGCCAGTGCGAGCCTGGGATTTCTCTCTCAGCTCTAAATTGCCTGCTGTTCTGCCCTCTGCTGCCTGCATTAATGATTTGATTTTAGGAGTGGGGAAGATCAAATTACTAAGTAATTTGAGCACACCCCTCAACTCATCCATTCAGTTTAGAACATAATTGAAAATCAAGTCATATTCCTGCCTATGCAGGAGGTGTGGTCTTGGTTTGCTGAAGCAAGCAAGTAATGGTGGCAATATGTGTATGTGGACTGAGACTTATTTAGCAGGTAGATTGTTTTTTGGATGTATACTCCACTGATCTGCTGGTGTATGACCAGTTTTCGTTTACAGTCATTGTTCCCTCTTTGAACCCTGGGGGAATGCTTCCCTCTCCGAAAGGTTGCTTTTGTCTGTAAAGGACAACTTGATGCTTTAGAATGCAGCATAGCTATTTCTGGCCACTTCCCTTGACTAAAACAGTTTCCTTTCTTATTAAAGAGAACAGATCTCCAAAGGTGAAGACAATCTGACCTCTTCCTTATCCAGCACTAAACTACGATTTTTAAACATGAAACGCACCTCATCACAGCATTCCTTGGACACTACGTCACTTGATGGTAGCCTGACAGAAGATCAAATATCTGTAGACAGTGACAGCAGTGAGAAATATGTAATTCTCCTTGAAGCAGGTACGTTCTGAATTTTAAAAGAATCCTGATCCACAAATTGAGCTTGAGGTATTTGGGGTGAATTTAAAGCTATGCTTTACCATTATTCACTGCTTTGATTTCGTGACTCGTGTACAACAGAAAGCCTGAATCAAAATAACTTCCTGTTTCCATGTGGTTTAGCACAGTTACCTTGGAAGCATTTGTGGCTAAAACCAATCTGATCCTTTTTAACATGAGAACATTAAAAACAATAGGCACAGGAGTAGGCTGCTCATCCCCTTAACTCTCAATATGATCATGGCTGATCTGTCCCAGGCCCCATATCCTCCCCTGAGCCACTTCCCCATAGTCCTCAATTCCCCAATCTTTGAAATAGTCCCAACGATCTGTCTTCCACAACCCTCTGAGGTAGAGACCTCCAGAGATTTGTCATCTTCTGTGAGAAGTTCACGTGCACCTCAGTTTCAAATAATGCCCTCTAATTTTGCAACAATGTCCCCTTGTTCAAGATTGTCCCATGAGCAGAATCATCTTGACACCTACCTATCATGACCCCAGTGAATCTTATGTTTCAATAAGATCACTCGTCATTTTTCTAAACTCCAAAGAATATATTTATTTGGCTCCTCATGATAGAACAACCCTTTCATCCCAGAAATGAGCCTAATGAATCTCTTTGGAATTGCATCCAATTCCAGTATCTCCTTTTTAAGAGGCCCAGGACTGCGCACAGAACTCCAGGCGTGGCCTCGCCTTGTTCATTTGTAACAATAATTACCTATTTCTGAACCCAAATTCTCATGCCTTAAAGGCCAATATGCCACTTCACTTCTAAATCACTTGCTGCACCTGCTTGCAGACGTTTTGGGATGCATGCACAAGAACACACATATCCCTCTGTACTTATTTGCCCACTCAGTCAACCAGTCTGTATTCTATTGCAGTGTCCAAATATTCTCATTGCAACATGACCTCCCACTTATTTTTGTATTATTGGCACACCTGGATACTCTACCTACAGCCCCTACCTTCACGTCATTATGTAAGTTGTAAATAATTGAGAGCAAGAACTGATCTTTGGGAGATTGCACTGGTTGCATTCTTCCAGCCTGATGAAGACCCATTTATTCTGACTTTGTTGTCTTTGTGATCAATCCATACAAGTACTTCCCCTAATACTTTGAACTCTTATCCTGTGCAGCAGCCTCGGCTTTGTATGTGATACATTGTTTAATGCTTTCAGAAAACCCAAATGCGGTTCACCTGCAGGTTCCCCTCTATTGACTCTACTTTTTACGTACTTGAAGAACTCAAGCAAATTTATCAAATGGGATTTACCTTTCATAAAATTGTGACAGTCTGATTTATATTAAGCTTTACTAAATGGCAAACTATTTCTTCCTTGATTTTGGAGTCCACCTTGCTGATGACAGACTTATCTGCTTTTAGTGCCTTTAGTTTTTCCCAATACCTTGTTCCCTCATGACGGTGATACAAGTTCTTCCATGTTGGTTGAAACTAGCCCATCAGATATCTTTATTGTTGGCCAAATTCTTCAGATGTATGCCAAGTTCATCAAAAGCATCTTCAGAAGTCAACAAACTAACAAAATACCATTGCTTTGTCAATATTATTTGCAGCAGTAACTCCTATGAGACCCTAGATGGGTCATGTTTGTAATACTGTGCCCAGTTCTAGTTGCCGTATCTTAAAAAGGACATGTAAATCTCTAATAAGTACCACAAAAATACTTTAAAGGGTAGTGCCAGAACTAAAGTTGCAGCTTTTAGGAAAGATTAAGAATATTGGGCATGCTATTCTTTGGAAAAGCAAAGATTGATAAGTAAGATATTGGAGGTTGAGTAGGATAGATGTTGATAAATATTTTGACCTCCTGGGAGAATAGTTGTTCCAAGCTCATTGTCCACTTTGCACCTGTGCCATGCTCCCACTTCCAAAGTAAGGGATGTGCAGTTAGGCTACCAGTACTTTGGTGTGCAATGTAGGAATTGTCTCTGCATAGGCAACCTGCTGCACTTGCAGAACTACTTTGACCTGCAGTAAGATCCCATTCCTTGGTATTCCAGCTGAAGTTGTCGCTGCTATTAAATACGTTGTGAATGTTTTTGCCATTCACAAGCTAAAGAGTCAGAGAGGGAATGGTAGAGCCTCAATGGCTTTCAAAGCTGGGCACTTTCACTGGAAGAATCACTGCACTGCACTGCCCTGGGCCACGTTGGTGAGTTTTGACCTGGTCTTCTCGTGGAAGACAGTTTCATTGAGCATAGGACTGGGAAAAGATGCCCAGTGATCTCTGGGTGGCGGTATTTGCTGCTTTGATAACTTTATAAAAATCCATGCCCAAGAGCGCCCAGGTCAACTATAATACCGACAACAACTACCAATAATGATATCCCACCTTCAATGTGGCAAAAACATCGCAAAGCCCGTCATAGCATTGGCTTGAAAGCTTTCCACCAACTCACAAGATTATTGGGTAAAAGGACAAAAGCCTTGTCAGAGGTAGTTTTTAAGGTCATCTTAAATGAGGAAAAAGAGGCAGAGTGTTGGATGGGTTTATGTAGAGACTCCAGAGCTGTCTCACCTGAAGTTACGCCTGTCTTTTGTGCAGGGCCTACGTTTGGGGATGAATGAATTAAAAGACAACATATCTCTGGGAGGATTATAGGCATTAAACCAAGGCATTACCATGGCAAGATCAAATTTGCTTAATGAGTCACCATTGTAGGCAAATGGATGATGGGAACTTGGTGGCAGAAAAGTTTAAGACATTTGAAAGTGGAAGGATGGCCAAGAGTGCATTTGAATACTCAAATCTAAAAATGGCAGAAGGAAAGAAGCAGCAGGGCAGAGTGAAGTGATGTTGTAGAGGTGGAAACAGGCAAAATATCAAGGGTATGAGGTTCAAAACTCAACCAAGGGTCAAATGTAATATTGTGTTCATTTTCATAGTTGCCAAAGAGATGGAAGGAGCTGGTGGTCAGGCAATATCTCCTAACCAGCACCACTGAGATGGATTAATCATGCACGTAACATGGCTTAGTGTCTTGTGTGCTTAGTGGGTGATGTCTTATCCTCACCAAGCTATTACAGCTATTGTTTGCCGTGAATTTGGTCTTCTTAGCTAAGAAAGCATAGAGCAGCATTGGAGACATCCAATGGAGATGCACCAGGCTAATTCCTAGCATGAAAGGATTGTCTTATCAAGAGAAGCTAAACAAGTTTCTGTGTTCTTTGGAGTTTAAAAGAATGAGGGGTGATATTATTGAAACTTACAAGATCCTAAGAGGATATGACTTAGTAGAAATGACAATGTTTTCACTAGTGGGAGAGTCTCAAATGAAGGATGTAATTTCAAGATAGGGGGCAAGTTGTTTTTAAAAACTGAGGTATTTAGAGATTTATTTTAAGAGGGTAGTGAATCTCTGAAATTTTATACCCTGGAGAGAGCTATGTCAGTAGAAATATTTAAAGTAGAGGTAGGTGTTTTTGAAAGATGAGGGAATTTAGGACTGTTGGGATCTGGCACTGAGGAGGAGCTAATACAAAGTGGATCAGCCACGTTCCTATTAAATGGCAGGGCAGGCTTGAGGGGCCTGGTGGCATATGCTGGCTCCTGTTTTCTTATGTTGTTTAAATAATGCTCTAAGACAGATTTTCATGATTCTTATTGCTTCTGTGGCCCTCCACTTGTGCATAATAAAAATTTTAAATGCCTCTTGTGATATAACTTTATCAGTTCTAAAAATAATTAAATGTAATAATATTTTTATTCACTGAGGTAATTTCAAATGTCTCCAAGTCTTTAAGATTTAAAAAAAACTGCAGATGCTAGAAATCTGCAATGATAACAGAACAAGCTGGCATCATTAAGTTGGGCAGCACCTGTGGAAAGAGAAACAACTAAGGTTTCAGGTCAAAGACCTGTCAGAACCCTGAACTACCAGACTATAAATTAGAATTATCCTCAGAACTGTCTGCTACAACTTTATTCCACTTGTATATAAAAAAAATAATGAGCACTGGCCCTTCTTTCAGTTTTGGATTCCAAATTCCCAGAATTTTCTTGGCATCAAGACAAAGCTTTTTGAACTATATTGAGACTAAGCTGCTGGGTTTTTGTTCTCCTGCTGAGCTGATGAAATTTTGTGCGACTATTGAGCCAGCTTGTAGCTGCTCCTGCTGTGCTTGTGATTGACAAACTGACTTACCTCCAGAGCCTGATTCTTAACGTTTTTCCTGAATCTGGGCTGAAATCCATTTTTTTTTAGTTCTAGATCTTATGGTGACCATTAGTCTTGGCCAAGATCTTGAATGCTGAAGACATGGGTTAATTGGCTCCTGTAATTGCGGTGGTAGACACTGTGAAGAATTTTTTTAAAAAAAGGGATTAATTGTAGGATGAGTGTAAATTGGTGGTTGGTGGGCTAAAGGATGTGTTTCTGTGCTTTTGTCTCAATGACTTTGATCAAGGCTGATTTTGTGACCTAACAAATTATACAAGTCAACAGGCTGCTTGAAATGTCATGTTGACTCTGAATGCGTGAATAATAAGTTGTATACACAACTTCAAAATACGCAGCAAAAGATAGAGTTTGTTGCTCTGAGGTTAATGGATGTGTTTGCAGACTGAGAGTTTTCAATTATTGCTGCAGCTCCTTTGTTGCAGGTGCAATTTGTCTAGATGATTTCTTCTGTGATTGGAAAATATTGTTCAACTTCATTGTCATGACATCCTTGCAGTTATTTTATTTCCTTATTCTACATGCACAGATGTGGACATTTAAATAGTATATTTTAAAAATGAATTTTGGATGCATAAATTAAAAGCTATTGACATGTGAATGTACTGAAAATTTCTCTTTTGAGATTAACCCTTTGCTTTTCCAGTATCTTGACTCTTTGTGCTTCAGATATTTCCCTTATGATTTCAGTGGAATATTTATCAATTTTTGGAGTTTTTAACCATTTCCTGTGTGAAGTAGGATGAAACTTCATTCCTGTTTAGTACCAAATAACAGGAGTTGATACCACTATCTTTAGACCTCCCTTTTAATTGTCACACTGACAACTGTTACAAGCAATATTTGTGCTTGGCTGTCCATACTGTAAAATGCAAATGTACAAGTCTTCACAGCTAAACAAAAAGATAATTTAAAGCCACATAACCAATAAAAGTATCTATAATTGTAGAATCCACACCACATCCTGGCTTCACTTTGGCAAATAGCATGGGGTCAGCTGGAACCTCCTGTAATCTGAAGGTATCCCTTAAGCCAAAATGTTAACCATAAAAAAAACTGAAGCTTATTTCAAAAGTTTTAGAAATAAGATTAACAACCTCATGGCTGATTTTGTTTTGGATGATGCCTTGAAAACTTATCTCTCATGAGGTGACACACCACTGGTTTGAAATTCTGTACTGTGAACACCAAACCCTCCTGAGCTATTCCACTGAGTCAAAGGTTTCCAAATGCTTGGGCCCCTTCAAGACATGGAACCCACTGAGGGCAATGCCAAAAGTATTTTCCTGGGATTTTGTCTGTCAGTCTATAAATGATTAATTGTTCCTTCATAGTTCTGTAAGTGGATAAACTGCAAGTTTGGATGCCATGATGAGTAGCTGCATTTAATTTCTTTGGGAGGAATTTTTTGAATCTCTTTATGAATTCTGTGTTAATTGGGAATTTTGCATGTTATAGAGACCTCTAGCATTCATGACTTTGGAATATAAACTAGTGAATTCAATTCAGTTGATGTCTTCAGAATGCCACACTTAATACTGTGAGTCACTTCCCATTCATTAGGGGAAGAAAAGCATAGCTGTTGAATCCTTTCTTTATATATAACTATAAAATATTAATGAATTGTGGTCTTTATTTTCAGTCAAAATACGATTAATGTATGAAATAACTTTTTTCAGTGGCTGTTTATGTTGACTCTTGAACATGCAATTCTTAGAATCAGGGCAGGAATCACTTCTCCCAAACACCAGCATAGATCTGATGCCAACAGTGGGCAGCAATCAGAGTCTTCCAGAAAGTGTAGATGGAGGGCACAGAGGAGAGGGATTTCACAAACACTCTACAGTCACCAACTCCTTGACACCAAGTGAGGATGATTCCAATGCCGAACAGGTAAGGATCTTTTTTCACAATTCCAGCTTTTGTGGTCAGTGTACCTCTTTCAGTTTTCTTGGTGACCTAACGAGCTGTTTTGCTCTTATTGATAAGTTTATTAGGTATAAGTACTGAAATGTGAAAATAAATGTTGATGTTCATTTGTTTCATGCCTTCTTTCTGCAATCTTTGGATGCAAAGTTCTGCAGAGATCTGTGTGATTCAGAACATTTCATCCTGTCAGCTAATGACTCTTGTAAACTGGGATGAAGGGGCAAAATAGCTGATGTTTGACAATATTTAAATAGTTGCTCAGAGGTCATGGTGCGGATGTACAAGATGCTGGTGAGGCTGCACTTTGAGTATTGTATTCAATTTTGGTCACCCTGCTATAGGAAAGATGTTATTAAACTGGAAAGAGTGCAGAAAAGATTTATATGGATGTTGCCAGGACTCAAGGGACTGATTTGTAGGGAGAGGTTGGACAGGCTAGGACATTTTCCTTGGAGCATAGGAGATTGAGAGGTGTATAAAATCATGAGCAGCATAGATAGGGTGAATGCACACAGTCCTTTTTCCAGGGTAGGGGAATCAAGAGTTAGAGGGCATAGGCTTAAGGTGAGAGGGGAAAAATTTAATCAGAACTTGAAGGGCAACTTTCTTACACAAAGGATTGTATGTATGTGGAATGAGCTGCCAGAGGAAGTGGTTGACGCTGTTGCAATAACAACTTCTAAAAGACAGTTGGACAGGTGCATAGATTGGAAAGGTTTGGAAGGTTATGGGCCAAACGCTGGCAAATGGGAGGAGCTTGGCTGGGGCACCTTGGTCGGCTGGGACCCATTAGGCCAAAGGGCCTTTTTCTATGCTGTATGACTCTGACTTTAAAAAGTAGATGAGTGGGACTTTGTTTTAAGGAA
>JARFYF010000053.1:28649051-28662288 GCA_030265395.1 Rhina ancylostomus | reverse complement strand
AGAAGACCATGGAGGGAATACCATGAGGAATACCTAAAAAGTATAATATAGGATAATGTGCTGTAGTTTTGTATTGTGCAAATATTTACTTGTATCAATGTACAAAAGAAAGTTCTACTGTCCTGCCACATCCACTGATGAATAGTGACAGATAATTAAAAGGAAGGTAATGCTACCTGAAGACCCCCATTCCCAAGGATGGTACAACCCAACATTCAAGTATGAAGCATAAGGCTGAACTACTGGCTATCACCTTCATACAGAAGGGCTGAGTGGATAAATCACCTTGTCCAGGCACATTCTCTCCATAAAAAGGACAAATGTAATTCGGTCTATTTGGCCCATTAGTCTATTTGCAATGAGATACAGATTTTTGGACCACATGAAATGAATCATTTCTGGGAAAAGGCAGAAATGAATTGAGGCTAAGTCCAGATCAGTCATGGTCTTATTGAATGGCAGAGCAGACTCAAGAGAACAAATAGTCTGTTCTTGTCCTTATTTCTTATTCTGAGTTTGATTACTCTTGTTATGATTGGACTGGAATTTGTGTTCAGTGACAAAAGAAATCATGATTTACATTTGAAAAATATTTTAACATAATGTGCGCCACTTTTATCTGAAGAGAATTATACAATGTTGTAATTAAAATGGGGGGGGGTGTCAGTACGAATCTGCTTGAAAAGGTTTTTTTTTCAACTGAAGCACTTGGAACCATCATTATATTATTCTGTTTATTTTTCTTCAGACACCAGTAGAGTCCGGTTTCAATCCAAACTCCCCAGAAGTGTCACCACCACAAAATGTAACCAGTTAGGCAATTCCTTGGCTAGCAGTTGTAATTAAATTGCCCGAGCATATAGATGAGTGGTAGAATCTGATGTCAAAGTAGGAAGAATAAAATGGGATAAGTGCAGGAAGAGTGCTTGATGTGGACTCGTTGGGCTGAAGGGACAGTGTCCATGTGTCTGTCACCCTACTCGTCACCTCCCCTTCCCACCCCCATACTAATTCACACACACAGTCACGGGCTAGCTGTAATCTTCAGGCGGATGGATCCCAAGGTCAGCTAAATTTAAAAGTTCCCAAGAATGCCCACAGAGTTTATTCAGTCCCAGCCATCCAGCTAAATGTGACATTTCCTAAATCAAATTAACCCTAATGGGAATATGCATGATAGATATGTGTGCATCGAGGCTTGCTTTATTATGAATCGTTATTTAAGCAAGGTAGCAGAAGGTTGCAGATGTTCAATTTCATTAAATGCAAAACGATCTTGGAACCATGGGATCATACATTGCTGTATTTAAAAAAATCTGCACGGTTGTGATCATAATCGACGTTCTTCATATCCCCACAGTGTTGGACCTGGTAGTTTCTGCACCGCGGAAATAGGTCGCGGATTGCTGCAGGGAACCCTGCTTCCGGCCACAGCGCTTCCTTGGGCACACACCTTGCTGGCTGATTGCATCAATCCCCTGCCAGAGGCTCGGCCCGAGCGAGGCTCCGGGCTGGGAGCTTGTGCGCCTGCGCGCCTCTTGCTCCTCACTCTGGGCGGGGGAGAGGAGAGGAGCCGAAGGAGCTGGTGCGCCTGCGCTGACCTGCAGGCTTGAGTGGACGGGGGATCGCGACGGTGGTTGTGGCGACCTGACGGGGAGCATGGGCAAAGAGCAGGAGCTGCTGGAAGCGGCAAGGACTGGCAATGTGGCCGTGGTGGAGAAGCTACTGAGCGGCAAGCATCGGCTGTCGGCAGGCGGGGGTGGTGGAACCGTGTCCCTGCCTCAGCTTTCCAACCTCCTCAGGTAGGTTTGGCAGGCAGGCAGCAACTTGGGACTCGAGTAAGGATGAGGAGGGGGTGGCTGGGCCCGGCCTGGGATGAGGCGGGAGTGCAGCGGGTTCTGGGGGGGGTGGGGGCAGGACCGGCTGTGGTTACTTGGAGTCGCATCAGGTCCTGTATTTGGGTGAATACGCGGTCGGTGTGTGTCTATGTGATCACTTCGCGTTCAGAAACAACTCAGTGGTTCCAATTGCAGATAATAAACTGTTTCAGTTTAAAGAACGAGCTAATGTCACAGGAGAAGTGGCTTCTGAAAAAGCCGTTTTGGTTTCTTATATGGTGACGGAGTTGTGCAATCTGCAATGAGTAATAAATGTTGAAGTTAGTGAGGAAATGGTTGTAATCTTTGTATTTGTAACTTGATTTGGTTTAAACACTTGGTATTAATGTGTAAAGGTCGTTTACTTAGTAATCAACTATACACGGTCTCCTTTTAAAAACAATAAAGGAGAAGAATTGTTTGTTTCCGATTATTTTTGTTTGTAGCAGCTCTGTTTACACATTTCAACTTGAGCGCTGTCTTACGGGACCCCTGGAGTGCGATGGAGCAGATAAATTTACCCTTCGCCTTGATTGTGATGAATGTTCAGCGCCTGCATAGCGTGGAGTTTCTCCAATTTGGTTTCCTTGTGTCACCAGTATTGTTTAAATAATAAATATGTTTGTATCCCTTTTGATTACTTGGGCTGGTATACCAGTGTACAATGCAATTTCAATATCACAAGCACTACTGTTATGTTCTCTGAAATTAAACAAACTGGAAACATTAAACAAAAGCAGCAAGTGCTGGAATATTGATTACACATTGATATTACACATTTAAAGAGAGCAAAAATGTTAGTTTTTCAGTTAGGAGAGTCTGAGCTCGACCTTAGGCTGAATGATCAGTGTTTCTATATTTCTAATATCATATTATAATAATTAGATTCAAAAATAGAGTTGACATTTTCAGTTTGTAAAATCATTATTTTCTGTAACTTTGCAGAATTGTGATAATGGATAGAAAATATATTGGACTTGGAAGAAAAGTTAACAAATCTAATTCTTTTGCACAAGATTAATTATTTGGATTAATGCAAACCGATCTTAAAATATTTGAGGACTTTTGAAATCTAAATTCATGAGAGTAAAAGGGTAATGTTTTGAGATTAAATGTGCACTGGTGTGAATTTTTTTCTGTGAGGAAGCTGAATTAAGCTTTTCTCAGGGGTCTGATAAAGTGGCTTTGGGATAGTCATGTTATGTTGATGGAACATACTTTTTCTTTGTCAGTAGTGGCATACTTTTGGTATAAAAATACTTGGGAAGAAATGTCACACCACTTGAAGGGGTAGGTTATGCATCTCTTGGTCAGGAATGTATCAGGAAAATTTGTAGCAGAATGTAGGTCGGCTGCTGGACAGTTATGTCAATGAGGTATTGATCATTAGCCTTTTTCTTTACGTGAATCTTTTTGTCTGTTTCAGGATAACTTTATATTCAGCTTGAATTAACTTCAGAATAATTTGTAATGCTAGAGAGTTGGTACACTTACAATCCACAAACCTTTAATCACTGTTGAGATCCTGGTGAAAAAACCCCTTAATTTTTGCTCCCACAGACAACAAAAAAGCCAGCTGGTTCTAATTCTGACATTTGTACCTGTATTCCAACAATGTTCTCAATCTGTGTGTACATTTTGGTAAAAAGACAGGAGACCATGTATCTTTCCTAGCTTGGTGCGACCTTGTTGCCATATACAGATGTTGGAAACGAGAAATAAAACAGAAAATGTTGGAAATATTCAGCAGATAGATAGCATCAGTTTTGATGAAAGGTCTTCAGTCTGAAACATTAACATTCTTTTTCTCACTGCAGATGCTGCCTGCCTGACTGTTTCTAGCACCTGACATTGTGTTTGAGTGATCTATCTACCCATCTTCTTTCAGAATGTTGCATTCACTTACATTTTTCAAGTGAATGTTAGGTTGTGAACATGAACTGCCTTAATATATTTTGGCTTAACTAAGTTCTTAGCTTTGACATTTTGAGATTGTAGACCTTGCCTTAATGTCTGCAACTCAAGCAATGTCAATGAAAGTGTAAGCCCAGGTAATAACACGACCTGAGTAAATCATAGACAGAGTTTGAAGTTTTGAATTTGAGAAGGAATTGGGTACAGAGATGATTTGTTTACATTTCAGTCAGTATTCAATATCGTGTTTATTGTGTTAGCACTGTGAAAGTTGTATATTTTAAAAATGAGTAAAACAGAAATGCCTATGATTAACTTAATGACAGTTATAAACTTTATCTGTGTGTATGTGGAGCATATTATTATGTGAAACTTCCCTAGAATTCTTTACCTGCAGTCACTTAGACCCAGACTTCTAAACCTGGGAATTTTTAGAAATGGAAACAAAATGATGTAAAAGCTGATGAGGCAGCACCTGTAGGGAGAGAAACAGAATTAACATTTGTGTTGCTAAACTTGCATCAGAAGTGGATGCACCCTGCTGAGGAGAGAGAGAGAGAACAAACTAGTTCTGCCATTTGCAGGAACTTAATATTAAATTCAAAAGTCTGACATGTGTACATTGTTCCTTCTTAGCAGTCTTGTATGCTTTTGATGTCATTCATTGAAATACGATGGTGGTGATTTGAGTCGAGTTTCGTGTCTTTTCCGACTTATATGCAAAATCGACTTAAAAATATTTGTAAAAATGGAACCCATTTGTTACCTGGGGACAGCCTGTAAAGCATTCCAGGGTGTCACATTTTTGTAAAGGCAGACCCAATGAAAAAGTGACGGTGGACCAGCTGTGTATAAGAATAATGGAAGTGGAAAAAAGTGTTTCAGAATTCCAATCAGATTTATTATCACAGACTTGTTTGACATGAAATTTGTTGTTTTTGGGTAGCAGTGCAGTGCAAAGACACAAAAATAGTAATTACAAAATTAGTGGTGTTCATGGACCGTTCAGAAATCTGACGAGAAGAAGCAGTTTCTGAATTGCTGCGTGGTTCTTCAGGCTCCTGCACCACCTCCCTGATGGTACTAATGAGAAGAGGGCATGTCCTAGAGGTAGATGGATGCTACCTTCCTGAGGGACCACCTTGTTGTGAAACAAGTTTGAGGTCTCGAAGGATGAGGACTCTTAAATGATTTATTTACAAAGGCAAACGTGGGGAAAAGGTAATGGGGTGATACACACATGCGCACTGGTGAAAAATTGCAACAAGGGTAAAATGTGCGCACACGCACACACCACAACAACAACAACAACAAACTGGGTACAAACAGTCAAGGAAAATCAGTACGCCATCCCTTGACTCAGTGCAGGCATGGCTCCACGCCATCAGGAATACTAACCCTGTCGAAGTGCACAGCCTACCAGTGGTCTCTCCAGCACCGTTTCATGATTCCTCCAGGGCAACAAAAAGAGACCCGACCCAGCACCTGGGCGCACTCTATAGTGCTGGAGGGAGTCCAGGCCAGGTTGTTCAAAAGGGCCAATGGCCCGGTGCCAGCAAGGACTAATCGATCACCAGAGATCAATGGCCCGAGGCTAAGTACAAAGATGCTTAAAGGGGCCAATGGTCAGGTGTGCACTGATGGGTGGAGTGGAGCCAAGCCTTGATTGACAGTGGTGTCTCTTTCAACCAAGTACTGGGCAGTGCTGTTACATGACAGCCCTTGCCCTCCACAATACACGCCTCTTGAAGATGTCCTCTGGTGGGGAGGGTTGTGCCCATGATGGAGCTGGCTGAGTCAACAACTCTTTGCAGCCTCTTGTGATCCTGTGCATTGGAGCCTCCATACCAGGCTGTGATGTCACCATCAGAATGCTCTCCACCATACATCTATGGAAATTTGTTAGTCTTTGGTGACATAATAAATCTCCTCAAACTGCTAACGAAGTAGAGCTGCTGGCGTGCTTTCTTCATGATTGCATCAACGTGTTGGGCCCAGGATTGATCCTCTGAGATGTTGACGCCCGGGAATTTGAAGTTGCTCACCCTTTCCACTGCTGACCCCTCGATGGGGACTGGTGTGTATTCTCCCAACTTCCCCTTCCTGAAGTCCACAATCAGTTCCTTGGGCTTGCTGAAGTTGAGTGCGACGTTGCTTTCGCAACACCACTCAACCAGCTGATCTATCTCACTCCTCTGCACCACCTCATCACCATCTGAGATTCTACCAACAACAGTGGTGTTATGGCAAATCTATGGATGGCATTTGAATGTGCTTAAACACTTCGTCATGAGTGTAGAGAGAGGAGAGTAGTGCGCAAAGCATGCATCATTGAGGTGCGCCTGTGTTGACGGGGCATAGATGTAAAGTAGAAAAATATCCATGTGACAGTAACACAAGACATTGAAAGAAAACATCTGAGAAGATCACAAATTTGATTAAAGATCAAGCTAGTTGTTAAGAGAAGAGCCTATATTGTGGGATTGTGACTAGAATTTGAGGAAAATAAAATCCATATTGGAAAGCTCTGAACTAGAAGAGCAGAGGGAAATATTATTAAATGGTGTTGAACAGAGGCCAGCAAAAATGAATTCCACTAAAATTTGAGAACAAGTTGAATACTTCATGGTATGAAAATGAATGTTAGGATATGTGCATTAAGTATATGCATGGAGGGTGGTGAGAGAAGTCAAAGAACCAGTTAGAAAGGTGAAGTGGAAGTACAAAATTATCCAAGAATACAGTGTAAACTCTGAAGTTTACATAAGTGTAAAGCTGAGATAACAGAGCCACCAAGGGATGAACAGGATAAAAGCACAGACAACAATAATGAAGCAGCGGAAAAATGCATTATTACTTTTCCTTAGTATTTAATAGGATGTAAGATCAGTTGGTGCTGACATCAAGAGGAACTAAAACTTGCGTAGTAACATTTTAAATTTAAAAAAAATACAAAATCAATCAAATTTATAATGAATAACATCCTGGTTTTAATGTGTCACATAATGAATATGGTTGGAACATGTAGGTATAAGGTAACAGGATGGATGGATGAATGTAGAGAGTAAAACTGAAGTGGCAGAAATGCTAGTGCTGGACTCTTGTTCACAACTTTTATTATCTTTAGAAATCACATTTTTGAATCCAATGATGGCAAAGCAGATCGGAAGTGAGATGGGTATTACTGGGGACTGTGACCAAACAAAATATGACAATGTGCAGAATTGCCTGATAACTGAGGATGTTATATTTTGCTAAGAAAGATGAGGCCATGTATTAATTATGGGAAAATAATATTAGGATAGAGGTACAAAGGGATCTGGAAGTGCATATACCCAATTAACCGAAAGTAGTGCCACAAATTAATTTGAGTAAAATAATATGCAGGGGGATCATGTCTCTCAAATGTTGATCTTTTTGAAGAGATAACTGAGAGAATTGAAGGCAGCATGGTAGATGTGTTTTACATTGACCTAGGTATGGCTTTTGAAAAGCTCTCACATGGTAAGCTGTCAAGGAGATTAAGATACAAAGGGATCTGAGGGATGTTGGCAAACTGGATCCAAAATTAGCTTGGTGTTGGGAGGTAGATTTCTGACTGAAAATCTAACTAGTGGTGTATCGCAGAGATTACAGGGACCTTTGTCATATGTGACTTGGATGCGAGCGTAGGTGGTCTGATAAGTAAGTTTGCAGACAACACAAAAATTGGAGTTATAGATGACTAAGAAGGTTGTCTGAGGATACAGCAGGGCATGGATCAGCTGGAAAGTTGGGCAGAGCGGTGGCAGATGAAATTTAATCCAGACAAGTATGAAGTAAAGCACATTGGGAAGTCAAATTCTGGTAGGACAAAAAGGGTAAATGGCAGAGACCCTGGGGATGTTAATGTACACAGGGACCTTGGGGTCCGAGGCCACAGCTTGCTGAAAGTGGCCACACAGGTGGACAGGGTAGTGAAGAAGGGATTTGGTATGTGTACGAGAGTTGAGATGTCATCTTGCAGTTGTACAAAATGTTGTACAAATGGAAAGCTGTAGATGTAAGGAGGAACTAGATAGGCCGGGTTTATTCTCACTGAAACAGTGGAGGCTGAGGGGTGACCTTGAAGAGGTTTATAAAATTATGAAGGGTACAGATAGGATAGGTAACCCATCTTTTTTCCAGGGCAGGGGACTCTGAAACTACAAGGCACTGGTTTAAGGTGAGAGAGGAGAGGAGATCTGAGTGTTAAGTTTTTCACACAGGGTGGTGGTTATATGGAGCAAACTGCCAGAGGAGATGCTGGAGACAGATACAATTGCCGTGTTTGAAAGGCGTTTGGACAACATTTAGAGGGATGTAAGTCTGAAGCAGACAAATGGGATTTTTTTTGAAAGGGGTCATGGTTGGCATGGATGAGGTGGACTGAACAGGCCCATTTCAGTGCCTTATGATATAGAAATAAATTGAAGACAAGAATTTGGCACAGCTTTGTGGGCCAAAGGGCCTGAATTGTGCTGTAGTTTTTCTATGTTCTAATTTCAAATTTAGAGAATTGAAAAGTCAAAAAAAAGTGCTAATCTTGCATCACACCTTGTTCAGACAGGACTATGTACAGCTATGTTAGTCAATTTATATAAACAAAATAATAGAAGCCTTGTAAATGATAAAAGGTTCGATATGGCCCTCCATCTCGGGCAACATCCTGGTGAATCTCTTTTACACTCTCTAATGTTACCACATCCTTCCTGTAATGTGGCAGCCAGCACCGATCACAATACTCCAAAACTAGAAGTCATCAATATAATGCAAAATTAAAAAAGGAAGTCAGAAGAAGGATGTCCAGTTGATGGAACTTGTTGCCAGTGGGAAAAATTGTGTGGAGTAATTTAGGTTAATGCACTTAAGAGGAGGCTTGATAAACAAATGAAGGCCATAGAGGGTTATTCTAACAGCTGGATTAGGAAGGCTATGTGGAAATTATTATGAAATTATATTTGTTGGCACCTATTTTGGGTGCAGATAATTGCCTAACTTTATGAATATTTTGAAGTATAGCAGTAGAAATTATTGGAGTCTGATTGTAATATAATTGCAAGAATATTTCACTTTTGTGCTAAAATTATTTTCCACCTTTTGGTATATCAATTGCAGAATGGGATAGTGTGGGAAATTGAAACATCTTGTATTTTAAATATAAAGTGCTAGCTTTACAGAAGCTATAAATTTTGAAAGATGCTCAGAGGAAGGACAAAATTAGTCTAGAGGCTATCTTGTTAAAGTACTCTAATTCTGTTCACTCTATACCAGTATAATATTTCACTGGCTATTTCCCAAGTGCATAAATTGTAAATTGATCCATTAGTGGCCAAGGAAGTTGACCTCTATGATTGGTTTCTTCAGCCTTGTGTTTAGGAATGGATAAATTAGCCAAGTTTTCCCCTCCTATCTGCTATTTTAATAATTTCTGCTTGGCACATGGATATGAGGATATTCTTGGCGGTCATGAGCTACTTCTCTAAGGATTGTAAAATCATGTTTGTGAAAGAGTCAGTGAAGGCTTGCATTCTTATCATTTAATTTAGTAAAACTTTCCAAGGTGTTTCATGGGTTGTTATTGACATAGAGCCTATATTAATATAACTAAAATCTTCCATAAGCAATGTAAAGGTGCAAGCAAGATGACTGGATCTGGGAAAGGAATTTTGATCTTAGTGAAAGATGATAATTGAACAGAGGAAATTACTGACATGCAGGAGGTAAGATTGGAAGAATGCACAGTCTCAGGTGCAGGCTAGAGAGGTTACAGAATTGGTGAGCTGCAAAACCATTGGCAAATTTGAACTTGTCTGAGCTCTTTATAATTTGAAGCATTAACAGATGAACTGCTCTAAGGAAGGAAAAAGAACAGGTAAGTGAGTTAGGAATTTGCTAAATGTTGAAGGAGGAGGGAGATGTATCCCTTAACATCTTTTGTGTGAAGAAATCTAGTGAAACTGATAACCCAGCACCTTTTGAGACTTTTCAGGACAAGCAGAATTTCTTCAAAGCATACTTATATACATCACTATTTCATTTTTATTGTGTTACACAGTGGCATAATCCAGTGAACCTGATCATTTTGAATGGAATGAGGAATATAAAAGCACTTAAGCACACTTAAGTTTGTGCCAATTTAAGCTACAAACCTACCCACCATCCTGACACCTGATGTTCTGGACTCCAATCTTGTGTCTGGCTAAACACTTTGCTTGTCGTCTGCTCCCTGGCCGTGCTCCGGACCCCTGGCTCAGGCCAAATCCCACATTTGCATTTCTGGATCACGTTCTGGTTTAATGAATGAGACGGATGCTGGACCAGCAGGATTTTCAAACAATTGGATACCAAATTATTGGAGTTTTGATATTGAAGTAGAAGATCAACACCATTATATTGAGTAGTGGAGCAGTCTCAAAGGGCCAAATGGTTTATTCCTCCTATTTTTCTGTTTCCACAGGCAGTTCTTTTGCAGCCTTTTGAACTGCGATCTTAGAAAATAAATTTAAATTATTTTCTAACTGGTATTTCCACAAAATACTTTGAAAATGTTGCACTTCATTTCATGAGGTGCAGGTAAAGTTTTCATGACCTACAGAGCTATAATTGTTGCTTAACTACCTCTTTGGTTCAAAAGCAAACTTTACTTTTGCAAGTTGAATTTTCTTCAGATAAATATTTCAATTTAGGGTTTTTTATATTTAAAATATTTGATATTTCAACTTCTACTGTTATGCACACATTACTTGTGCATGTTTATACTCTGCAAATTTCTGAAATATTTGCCATAATGTACCTTTTTTATTGCCTTGCTGATTTGGTGTTTGAGGATTGTTTAATGTGATTGACTATGCAAATTTTATGAGTGATTAATCTATTTTATCCCAGTGGATCCATGGTATTTTTGAACAAAACGCATCCTTGAGGGGTACAGTAAATCTGAAAATGCTGGAAGTACAGGGCTGGCTGCATTAGTGGGAAGAGAAACAGTTATATTGAAATGTATACCTTTGCTCCATGTGGTATTTGGATGGCATCTCACCATACCCTTGCAGAAAGACAAATAGAAAACCACTGAAAAACCCATATAAAAATAAATTCATTCTTGAAATGGGAAGAATTTCAATTCTCTACAAGTTTGATTATATTTGGAAAGAAATGTAATCAAAATAGATGCAGAGCCATCATCTTTTAAACCTAAACTTTCATCCATTTCCAACATTGCAATAACTTCTATTGTTAGGTCCTTACTGTAACTTAAGCTAAGTTTTTATTTGTCATCCTTATGATTTTCTACAGAGCTATTTGTAATCAAAACTCATTTCAACTTGGCCAACTTAGCAGACAAATTGAGACTTTAGCTCTGATGCATGATAATATTTTGAAAAGTTTACAAGAAATGATCTAATTTTCGGGAAGAATTACAGCAGTTATTCAGTTTATAGCTAACCTGAGTTTTAACTGAACATCAGCCGAGAAATTACTGTTAGCTACATGGAGCTGCTGTGTATATTTCCAGATTTTTAATTTTCCTTGAGAAATAACCAGTGCAATTACAGATTTTTAATGTTAATAGTTTGGGCCATTAGACAATTCTTACACTTTCTTTGTGATGATGTACGAAAGGTAATTGTTTTAATTTTGAAGTTGTTTATCCAAGAGAATTTGCTGTGGAGGAATGAGTACAACTATTCTTTATGGTGGTTTTTGAAAAGATGCAAAGGATCTGCTTTTCAAAAAAAGTACTTCCAAAAATAACTTTGTCTCAAGAGATCACTGACTTAAAGGAGATGGAAATGTATGTGACAGGAAGATCTGTTCATGTTGATTTAAGTCTACAGTTAATTTTTTTGGTCGAGAAGGCAGTAAAAGGCGATTGGAAAAAAAATAGAGATATTGTCATGGTGAAATATGTTATATGTGATGCTGTACTGTAATTAGCTTATCATGGAGTTATGACTTCCACACACAAGTATTTTTAATTGAAGTCAGTGTATAATTTTAAAGCAATTAGAACAGATAGCAGAACTGATGACTTGTATGAAATTAGAAAGAATTGGGTGCTTTTTCTGGCAGCCATTTATTGAAAAAGGTAATTGAATCATGTGAAACTTCCGCTCTTTTTTATTTCAATAATTATTGGGGTGGGGGGGGGAAATGGTTTGTTTGTGGAAAATGGGTTAAGCTTTTTAAGTTTCCAAATCTTCAATGTTCATGCTGTGTCAAAACTGTTGTTAAGTTTTGAATTTATGAATGTGCAATGTGCTATATTGATTTACTTATGTCCTAGAATAACACAAGCATACTTTGTTAGTTGCACAATCTTGATTATGTTTTGTGTGATAAGAGTTTGTGTGTTATGGAGATAGTGTTTATTTATCTATTAATAAAAGTAAGTAAAATTTGTACTTAATTTGTAAAGACCAGATAATCACTGCACTGACTAAACTTGTGTAAATGATTAATGTAAACAGAGCAAAATTGTTTTATCTCACAATTTGGAAGATAATCAGCAGGTCAGGCAATATCTGTGGAGAAAAATGGTGAATTACAGTGTAAAGTACAGAATTATATACAGTACACTGACAGAAAATTACATTTTGGACTGAAGAATCTCGGAATTAGCTGATATTTTCAATTGAGTACTTTTGGAACCTGATGGGTTTATTTACTTTTTAATAAAAATAAGTAAAAACATGAAGTATTATGGGTTCAAAGTTCATTCTGCGATACAAGTTTGATGATACATATTCTGCAAATTTGGTAATATCCCCTCCCCTTGCCTCTATCTTTTCTTCCTCAAAGCATACCTCTAACAAAGATTTTTCCCCTTCTGTTTTGATAGTTCCTTGCTAACTTGGTATCAAATTTTCTTAATACTCTTGTGAAATGCCTTTGTTTTGTACATTAAAAGTGGTGTATGGATCCAAAAAATTATTGCTATTATTGCATGTGGCTACTTGAGTACTGCCCATTCAGTTCCTTTATTTTTGGTCATGTTTCTTTATACATGATTAAAGATTGAGTGTTTGTAGAATGCCCAGTTTAGTGGTACTTGATAATTTAGCCTTTTCCCAAAATAAAATTATTACGGTAAGAAGAATCCATTAAGTCCATGCTGACTCTAAAACAATTCTTGTGCATTATTACTACCTTCCACTGTTTTTCTGTAAACTCAGCCTTTACTTTTTTTTCTACAATGTAATAATTTTTGGGGTCAAATTCATATTTCCTTGTAGATGCTAAGCATGACACAACTTAGTGTAGTAATTAATAGGAGTTTGGGTATTTTCTGTTTTGATATTTTCTGTTTTGAAAATGAGTGGTATCATAGGATAGACAGTTCTAGTCTTTTAAATCTGCAAAGTTATGGTGAAACAAAGGTGATGGGGGGGAAAAGATCTGAAATGGAGTACATGAAGTAAATA
>JARFYF010000053.1:28612780-28623585 GCA_030265395.1 Rhina ancylostomus | reverse complement strand
GCATAACTCCACATTTCCCTGCGCTGTATTCTATCTGCCACTTCTTTGCCCACTTTCCCAACCTGTTCAAGTCCTTCTGCAGACTCCCTGCCTCTGTGACACTACATGTTCCTCTACCTATCTTGGTATTTTCTGCAAACTTAGCCACAATGTCATTAATCCCTTCATCTTGATCATTAATGTATAAAGTGATAAGTGGCGGTCCCAACATTAACACCTGTGGAACTCCACTAGTCATCAGCAGCCATCCTAAAAAGGACTCCTTTATCCCCACTATGACTTCTGGCAGTCAGCCACTCTTCTAACCATGTTAATACCTTGCCTCGAACACCAGGGGCTCTTGTCTTGTTTAGCAACCTCGTATGCAGCACCTTATCAAAGGCCTTCTGAAAATCCAAGTAAGTAACATCCACTGACTCTCCTTTAGTCTAACCTCATTGTTACCTCCAAAGAATTCTCACAGATTTGTCAGGCAAGACAGTTATATAGCACAGAAACAGGCCCTTTGACCCAACTGTTGCACACTGACCAAGATGCCCCATCCAGGCTAGTCCCATTTGCCAGTGCTTGGCCCATAACCTTCTAAACCTTTCCAATCCATGTACCTGTCCAACTGTCTTTTAAAAGTTGTTATTGTCCCTGCCTCAACCATTTCCTCTGGTAGCTCATTCCACAATATATACCACCCTTTGTGTGTAGTTTAAAAAAAAATTGCCCCTCAAGTTCCAATTAAATCTGTCCCCTCTCACTTTGCACCTATGCCCTCCAGTTCTTGATTCCCCAACCCTAGGGGAAAAAACTGAATGCATTCACCCTATCTATGCCCCTCATGATTTTGTACACCTCTATAAGATCGCCTCTGTCTGCTATGCTGTAAGGAATAAAGTCCTAGCCTGTCCAACCTATCCCAATAACTCAGTCTGTCTTGGGGTTTGACTTCCCAAGATGCAACACTTCGCACTTATCCAAATTAAACTCCATTTGCCATTTCTCATCCCACTTAATTAGCTGATCAAGATTCCCTGTAATTTTTGATAACTTCCTTCATTATCCACTATACCACCTATTTTGGTGTCATTTGCAAACTTACCAACAATGCCTTGTACATTCTTATCCAAATCATTGATATAGACAAACAATCAGCCTAGCACCAACCCCTGAAGCACACCACTAGTCACAGGCCTCCAGTCTGAAAAATAACCTTTCACTGTCACCCTCTGCTTTCTATCATCAAACCAATTGTGTATCCAGTTATCCAGTTTTCCTTGGGTTCTATGCGATCTAATCTTCCAGAACAGCCTACCATGTGGAACCTTATCAAAAGCCTTACTGAAGTCCATATAAACCATGTATGCTGCCCTGCCCTCATCAACCACCTTGGTCACATCATCAAAAAGCTCAAAAGTTCGTAAGACATGATCTACCATTCACAAAGCCATGCTGACTACCCCAATCAGCCTGTCTTTCCAGATGTGTGTGTGTGTGTGTGTGTGTGCATATATATACACACACATATCCCTCCGAATCCTTTCCAGCAACTTGCCTACCACAGAGGTTAGATTTGCTAGTCCTTAATTCCCAGGTTTTTCTTTGCCACCCTTCTTAAATGAGAGCACAACATTCACTACCGTGCAGTCCACCAACACCTCACCCATAGCTAACAATGATGCAAGTATCTCACCCAGGGCCCCCACAACTACTACTTCTTGAGCCTACCACAGTGGCTTTTGGATGGTCAGGCCCTGGAGATTTGTCTACCTTCATATCTTTAAGACATCCAGCATCTCCTCTACTATAATGCAGACTATCCCCAAGACCCCATATACATTTCCTAGTTTGAAGTCTTCATGTCTTTCTCCATGGTAAAAACAGAGGAGAAATATTCATTAAGGACTTTGCCCATCTCTTGCGGCTCCACACAACGATGTCCCCTTTGGACCTTGAGGGGCTCTATTATCTCCATTTACTCTTTTTCTCTTGATATATTTAAAATCTCTTTGAATTTTCTTTAATCTTCTCTGCCAATGCTATTTCATGCCCCCAGTCTAGGGGATGCAGGAGTACACTCTTGTATCCTCTATACTCCTCCATGGATTTGCTTGATCCCAGCTGCCTGACCCGCACTATCTCCTTTATCCTGGCAAGGGATAAGATATCTTTATTAGTCATATGTACGCTAAGACATGCAGTGAAATGCATCTTTTTGTGTAGAGTGTTCTGGGGCAGCCCACAAGTGTTGCCACGCTTGTGGCACCAACATAGCATGCCCACAACTTCCTAACCCATACGTCTTTGGACTGTGGGAGGAAACTGGAGCACCCAGAGGAAACCCATGCAGATAAGGGGAGAACGTACAAACTCCTTACAAACAGTGACTGGAATTTAACCTGGGTCGCTGGTGCTGTAATAGTGTTATGCTAACTGCTACATGACTGTGCCTGCCTCAATATCCATCGTCATTCAGAGTTACCTTCTCTGACTAGCCTTGCCCTTCACTCTAGCAGGCACATGCAGACCTTGAGCTCTAACTATCTCACCTTTAAAAGCCTCCCACTTGCCTGTGGTCTTTCTGCCCACAAAGGTCTCCCCTTAATGAAACTGTGCTGCCCTCACCCTACTTTTATCATGGACTTCCAAGTGCTCAGAAAAGTCATCCTTAATAATGGACTATAAAATCATACCAACTAACGAGGGTAACCGGCTTGTAACTTCCTGTCTTTTTTGTCTCTTCTTAAACAGGGATGTCACATTAGTGATTTTCCAGTCCTCTGGGACCCTCCCTGACTCCATTGATTCTTAAAAGATCACTACTAATGCCTCCACAATTTCTTCAGCTACTTCTTTCAGAACTCTGGGGTATATCCATTTTGGTCCAGGTGATTTATCCACCATCAGGCCTTTCAGCTTCCCCAGTACCTTCTCCTTATTCATGGCCACTACACTCACCTCTGCACCCTGACTCTTGAATTTCAGGCATGTTACTAGTGTCTTCCTTGGTAAAGTTAACTTCCAGTATCATTCAGTGGGGTGGCACTGTAGCACAATAATGAAAGCAGCTGCCTCAGCTCCAGCCACCTGGATCAATCCTGACTTTGGTTGCTATCTTTGCTGAGTCTCCTAGTGACTGCGGAGATTTCCCCTGGGTGCTCCTGAGTCCTCCCATGTCCCAAGATGGACAGATTAATTGGCCACTCTAAATTGCCCTTAGTGTATAGTTGAGTGCTAGAATCTGTGAGTTGTTGATGGTAATATTGGGAGAATTAAATGAGATTCGTGTAAATAGGTGGCCCATCTATTTCTGTACTGTTTGATTCTAAGTCTCTGACTTTTTTTAAACAGCTAATATTTTTTTAATTTCAAGTAAAAAAAACTTGTCTTCCTTTGTCACTTTATGAAATTCCAAAATTAAATCCTTGAGACTGCATTCCAGAGTCTCATTATACAGCAAGCATGACATAAATGCATTTTTTTTGTTATCCTTTTTTTTCTTGTAGGAAAGTTCAGCAGCCGATAATGCACAGGCAGGTCTCAAAAACAATAATGATTTAATATCTGAATGAGATTTGAAGGAGAAACATTCACTAATTTTTATTTTTAAAAGATCCATACTATTAAAACATGAAAAAAATACATTTAAAATAGAAATACTTTAATTTTCATATTTAATTGTTAATCATTGCATGATGCATTTATTAAGATGTATATGTGATTCATGAACTTGTGCTTGCAATTAACAAACCTCTAGTCATCTGGTATACAAAAGGTTAAAGAAAATATCTAAGCATTTGTTCATGATCTGTTTAATAATTTGTAGACTTGTACAATGTGTCAGTGTTTTTAATGAAGTAACTGTGTAATTTCACTTGTAAAACTAAAATGAAGCAATAGATTCAATGGTAATTTGACAAGTTCCCCATATTGCCTTAATACTGATATGCTATTAATGTTGTATTCAATTTTTTTTGTCTGCTTTGCCGCCTTCTCGATGTTAAAACTCATCCTAGCCACCAGAAATTTGGGATCACATAGCTGAACACGAAACTTTGTTACTTTCCATTATCATCTGCTATAACTAGTGAAACTAGTGGCACATAGTACCAGTTTATGTGAAATTTGTTTGGTCTTAATTATTTTTGCTTGGGAAGCTGTATCCATTGATTTCAACATCCTAAATTAGAATTATAATCTTGCCCATCTGTTTACTGTTAGTACACTAACGGCTTAGTTCTTGTCAAAAGAACAGTATTTATGTGAAGCGGTTGTGAGTTAGCTTCCTTTAGTGGAAGCTTATGTTGATATATGAAAGTCTATGAATGATCAGGGAGCCATACCGTCGGTTAAGAATAAGCAGTGTGTCCTGTAATCAGAATCTGGTTTCCTGCATGATGTTTGAATGTACATGTCTTCTTCCTCAAGTGTATCCTTTGAGTATACATAACATTGGACATTTAAAAAAAAATTATCCCTGACCTGTAATTGGCTGTAAATGTAGATCCTTAAATGAATTGATGGGTTTGTATCTACTACCACAAAGGAGGTGGACAGGAGGTGCATGGGAATGCCATTATCAGCAGGTTCCTTTCCAAGTTGCACACATCCTAACCAAGAAATATGTTGCCAGCCCTTCATCGCCACTGAGTTTGAAGCCTGGAAGTCCCTCTTCAATGACACCATTTGAGTCCTGTTATAAGAAGGACTGCAGTGATTTAAGGCAGCTCACCACCACTGCCTGAGGGTAGTTAGAGATGGACAATAAATGCTGGATGTCCCAGAACCTGAAAATGAATAAAGAGAAAAGAACTACCCACAGATTCAAAGTAGAATTCGGATTTATCTTGCTATCTTTATTCAGAAAGGTACAGTAAAATGGAATGATTAGCACAAGCTACTTTCATTATGTAATGAATGCATAATTCTTAATTTCCCCCAACCAAATATTGAATCTTCCCCTGGGAAGTGCAATAAAAAAAAATGCTTCATAGACCAAGAGGGGATAAATTTTTAATATTCAGGACTGAAATATTATTTTACTGCTGTTTTTCCCAAACTGTTTTCTTTCACATTTACCAGTTGTTGAGCAAACACTTTTTTCTAGAACCTTCCTGCTATGGTTGAGTCAGTAGATCTGAGCAATCTATCATTTTCTGGTTTTGTTACATTCTTAAATTAAGTTTTAATTATTGTAACCCAAGTGGTTTCTTGCTTTTTTTGTGGTGTTCCAATACATGCTGTTGCTCTTGTCCTGCTCTTTTGTATGAATCTTGGTAATAGTTAGAATTTTATTGCTTTTGACTCAGTTCTGCTTTGCTAACTCAGTCAAAAAGACTTGGCTGTGTGCTCCATGCTCTGCCCTATACCGTTTTAAATATATCTTGAAGTATTGATCAATAATGGATTTTTTGATTGCTAATATGGCTTTTTGCTTGGTTGGATAGTCCAACTTGATGCAAACCTTCATTGGGGAAGAATTACTTCAACTCATTTACGTTGCACACATGTACAACTTACTGCTTCATAATTGCTGTCATTTGTTTAAAATGGTTGCCCTTGACGCATCTGTCAATCTAACTCCATGCTTCTGTTCTGCTATTTCAATGTGTCACCTCCCAGTTTTGTGCTCATCTTGCCAATAAAACCTTCCATTCTTAATTTTTTCCACAGCTCTGAAATGGACTATCTTGCACCGTGGGTGTTGCTTTATCACTTTTTATTCTACCTCTTGTTTCATGATGAAATATTTTCTTGCTGCAATGTTATCACTTTTGCTGATTAACCGAGAGCTCACTGTGTCACCCTTTACTGACTCATTTCCTCCTTTCCAGTTCCTTTGGACTACCTGAATATTGTTACATTCTACCTATCTTATTGCGTTCAGTACCTTTTTTAGCGTCAGCTACTTCTGTCTTCCCCCTGGCTTGATTAACACTAATAGTTCATCTTTTTTGCCTTCTGCCACAAGAAAAAGGCAAATGAGCTAGCATCTCATTGAATGGTGGAACAGACTCCAAAGGCCAATTGTTTTGAGAGTCTGTTCAGCATCTCAAGCTGGTTTACCAATTATGACTAATTGTCTCCTTTATAATTGGTGAACAGGCTCAAGGTGCTGAGTGATCTTTGTAATAAATTTTACAATTTGTTATGCTATGAGCAGGATGATGGGTGAATTGTTAGAACTATCAAATGGTAATACTTTGTTGCTTTTGTTTTAATTTTTGGGATGAGGGCAACACTGGGAGGGTCATTAGAGCATCACTGGGCAGGTCAGCATTTATTGACCATCCCTAATTGCCTTAAAAGATGGTGTGAGCCAATTTAAACTAGTGCATCCCATCAGATAAAAAGTACTTTCATGGTCCAGTTGGATAGGAAGTACCAGGATTTAGGGCCATGACTAGAAAGGAATGCAAGTATATTTCTAAGACATGGACAGCACAGTTGCACAGCAGAAAGTGTTGCTGTCTCTCAGCTCCAGCAGCCAGATTTCTGGTGCAGTCTGTGTGGAGTTGGCGTATTCTTCCTCTGACTGTATGGGTTTCCCCCAGATGCTTTAGATTACTTTCCAATCCCAAAGATTTGCTGGTTGGTTGGTTGGTTAATTGGCTGCTGCAAATTATTCCTACTATAGGTGAAGGTAGAGTCAGAATTGAGTTGATGGATAAATGAGAGAGAATAAATTCCTGGAAATGAGAAATGAGGAATGAGATTGCTCTGAGAACTGCCATGGACTTGATAGGTGAATGGGTGCCATGTGTCATAAAATGTTGGTGCATGGCTGGCATTGTATGGATGATAGAGGTCACGTGTTTGTGAGGTGCTTTCAGAGTAGCTTTGGCACACCACTGCTGTACATTTGCTAAATGGTTAACACTACTTCATGATTTGCTAGTGGTGGAGAGAGAGAAGGTTTAGTGTCACGATTAGGGTACCAGTCAGACAGGCTGAGTGGTGTTGGAGCTGGAGCTGCAGCTGTAACTCATTCAAGCAAGGAGTGCATTACCATTGTTCCTCTGACTCATGGTTTTCAGATGGTTGAAAGGTTTTTATGGAATCAGGAGCTGAGTTGCATATCACAGCCTGTGACCTCTTGTAGCCATGATATATACGTGGCTGGTCCATTTAATCTTTGATCATTCTTCCCAGTGGTGGTGCAAATGTGCGTGGTGTGGAGCAGTAACTCAGTGACAATAATGTCTTTGAATGCCAAGATGCTCTGCAAATATGTTGGATCCACAGAATCTTGAAATGCTGGATTTCCACTGTTGAATGGCTGACTTTTGGTGACTTGTTCATTATCATTTAATTTTTGTTTTTATCTCTGTTGTTTAGATATATTAATTCCTGCACCTGAACAGGAAGGAGCTAATTAATTAAGTGCCTTCTGGTGACTGAAGAGCCCTGTTTTTTTCAGTTACAGTTGTCAGAGAACTATTCTCCATTGTGTCTGAAGTTTAAATTGTGATTATAATGATGAAAGTATACAGTAAATTGCAGGACCCTCAGGCCATTGATATACAAAGGGATCTTGGAGTGCAAGTCTCAAGCTCCCTTGAAAGTGGCAACACAAGTAGACAGGGTGGTAAAGAATGTGTATGGCATGCTGGCCTTCATTGGTCAGAGTATCGAGTATGAAACCTAGCATATCATGTTGCAGCTGTTTGAAACTTTTTTTTTTGCTGGGTCACATTTGGAGTATTGGGTGCAGTTTTGGTCGCCACACTATAGGAAGGTTGTGGAGGCTCTGGAGAGGGTGCAGAAGTGGATGTTACTTGGATTACAGACTATTAACTATAAGGAGAGGTTGGACAACAATTGGAGTGGAGAGAGAGTAGAGGGGCGACCAAGAGAAGAAATTGCTGGAGCCCTGGCAGAGCTCTATGCATCATCTTTTGCCACTGGTGAGGTGCTGGAAGACTGGAGGGTGGCTGATGTTGTGCCTTTATTTAAGAAAGACTGCAAGGGCAAGCCAAGAAGCCTAACGTCAGTGGTGGGAAAGTTACTGGATGGGATTCTGAGAGACAGAATCTACCTGCATTTGATAAAGGACTGATTGGGGATAGCCAGCATGGCTTTGTGCATGGGAAATCATGTCTCATGAATTTAATTTTTTTTTGAAGAGGTGACCAAGAAGATTGAGGACAGGATGGTGGACGTTAGCAAGGCCTTTGTCAAGGTCCTGCATGGTAGGCTAGTCTGCAAGGTTAGATCACACAGGATCCATGGTGAGCTAGCCAATTTTCTGCATAATTGGTTTAGTGGTAGGAGTCAAAGGGTGGTAATGGAGGGTTGTTTTTCAGATTGGAGGCCTGTGATCAGCAGTGTGCCTTGGGCATTTGTGCTGGGTCCACTGTTGTTCATCTATTTTAATGATTTGGATGAAAATGTAGTTGGCATGGTTAATAAGTTTGTGGATAACAAAGTTGGTGGTATAATGAACAATGATTACAACAGGATCTTTAACAACTGGGAAGGCAGACCAAGGAATTTAACTCCAAGTGCAAAGTGATGCATTTTGAGAAGTTAATCCAGGACAGGACTTGCACAGCAAATGGCAGGGCCCTGAAGAGCATTGTAGAACAGAGACCTAGGGGTACAAGTACATCTGTGAAAGTGGTGATACAGGTAGACAGGTGGTGAAGGAGGCATATATCATGCATGCCTTCAGTCAGGGCACTGAGTACAAGAGTTGAGACATCATATTACAACTGTACAAGACATCAGTGAAACCACACTTCAAGTATCTTGTGCAGTTCTGTTCAAGCTACAGGAAGGATGTCATTTAAGCTGTAAAGGGTGCAGAAGCGATTAACAAAGATGTTGCTGGGAGTGGAGGGCTTGAATTATAGTGAGAGACTGGATAGGTTTTTTCCCTTGACCGCAGGACACGGAGGAGTGACCTCAGAGAGGTATATAAATCATGAGGAGCACAGATAAGGTGAATAGTCACAGTGTTTTGTTTAACCAAGGTAGGAGAGTCTAAAACTTAGAGGGCATAGATTTAAGGTGAGAGGGGAAAAATTTAGAGGACCTGAGAGGCAACATTTCTACACAGTGGTAGGTATGTGGAATGAGCTGTCAAAGTATGCTGCAGAGATGAGTACAATTACAATGTTTAAAAGCCACATAGACAGTTACATGAATAGGAAAGGTTTAGAAGGATATGGGCCAGATGCATGGACAAGTTAGACTGAAGGGCTTGTTTCTGTGCTGTATGAATCTGACTCAATATTATAAAATTATAAGAGATGTGGGGTAGATAGTCAGAATTTTTTCCCTGGGGCAGAAATGTCAAATACTAGCGGGCATAAATTTAAGAGGGGAAAAATTTGAAATTTGTGAGGTAAGACTTTTCCCCCCACATAGTGGGAGGTGCCTTAAAATGCATCTGTCTTTGAAGCTAAAGTTGTGCAGTGTGCCCATTTTGTTTTGAGTTGAGGATTGCATTTCAAATTTCTAATTTGTTTGGGGGATGGGCGTGTCTCACACGAAGGAAAAATAGTGTAGAGAAGTTGCTCTTAATGTGTACTTGCTAACCAAGTTATGTTGAAGTTATTAGGCTTTCCTGTGGTTGGGCTGCCACAATTTGATCTTGCATGGTTCCACGTTGCCTCTTTAGCAAATGAGCTAACCTCGAAGAGATTGTCAGGATGGGGAAATCAGCATTCTAACAGTCCTAGTGGGAAAGGTTCACTTAATTTAGGTTCCTTGCATTTTTTTTTGCCTTCCACTGACTTCTCCATTCCATGTGTACTGATTATTTTATGTAGATTTTCCATTTGAAAAGAATGGCAGGTGTTAAGATTTTGTACCAGTCCAAAGATTGTTGTCAAAATCATGGCGAGTTGATGTAATGGCAGCCTTGCACAAAGAAAAATCCTTGATAGATTACTGAAGGCTCCAAGTTACTGACCAAAGTGCACTGCTGTACCATAAGTTTTGTGAAAATTGCAACTTGCTGTCTGACTTCGATTAAAATGGATAGTGTAACATAAAGTTCCTGTACTTCTGCAGAAGGTATTGTATAAGCTCAGCCCAAGAAGTTAAGGAACTAAAACTAAAATTGCAGGAAATGCTCAGCTGGTCAGCACCATCTATGAAGAGAGAAACAATAGTTAAGGTTTCAGAATAGTGACCATTCATCAGAACCCTTCCCCTGAAGAGTATTGACCTGAAATGTTATCTTTGTTTCTCTCTTTACATATGCTGCCTCACCCAAAGAGTACTTTTAGTATTCTGTTTTTATTACAGATTTTCAGCATCTTCAGTTTTATAATTTTCAATCCGAAGTAGGGAATTATTTATTTCAGTCCAAATACCCTCTTAACAACATTATACTGACCGCGAGTTAACCTCTCAAACACAAAAAGCTATACAAGTATTTGTTCTTTTTGGTTTTGATCCTTCAGGGTTTCTTTCTTTCAGTTTCTCTTTCTGTACTTCATATAATATTGTAAGCTGCAATGGCTGAATTTGCTTGTTCAGATCACGCACTGTAACTTTCACAATCTTTAGATTTGGTTATTGAGATGAACTGTTTGCCTGGTTCACATATGTTCTTGGTACCCTGCAAATAGTATATAATAAAATCAAAAAATGTTGTATATACTCCTGTATTCAAATGCTGAATATTTCCACATTTTCTGTTTTTATTTTCGATTCCCAGCATGAGAAGTTTTTTGATTTTTTTCACCTTGTAGATAGGGCTGCACAATTTCCATCTCTTTTGTAGGGTAGTGTAGCGACTAGCTACACTGAATAAAGACACGGGACACTTGCTTGGAGTCCAAGAGTCGAATGAACGACTGGGG
>JARFYF010000053.1:28583692-28600594 GCA_030265395.1 Rhina ancylostomus | reverse complement strand
CATGAAATTGGGGTCAAAAAAATTATTTTTTTCACTCTTTCTCCCCCCCCCCCCCCCGCCACTTCTCCCTCTCATTTCCATTTCCATGGAGCAGGCTCGATGGGCCAAATGCCTGCCTTCTGCTCCCTTATCTTGTGATTTTTCTCCCTTGCATCCTGCTCCTAAGTCTTTAGAAGCCCCCAAAGAAAATATTTGCTACAACAGTATTAACTACTAATTGTTAGTTTCATTTTGCAGTAAGTGAGCATATATGGTTGCACTGATCAGGTTCATGTAATTTAATCAATACAAAATATATTACTGTAATACCAAATAATGAAAGAAACATTTTTGCTATTTTTTCTTAACAAAATAAATTCTAATTTATTACCAATAAGAAGTAAAAGAATAAAATGTGACAAACCAGTGAAATTCCACAGACTTAGTATTGGTTAGGACAAGATGATGTTTTGGTATACTGTCTTGTGAAAAAGTGAACAATTTTGGTATAACTGCAATGGTGACATTGATGGTCCCAACTTGGTAATCTCAGCTTTTTGATGACAGTGAATGTAAGTTAATGGCCAAAATGGGCATGTGGGAATGATGGAAATAGTCATGGTTAGAATGTGGAGTTTTTTTATTCACTTCAGTAAGAGCTGATTCAGTAATCACTTAATTTGAGTCTTAGATATGTATTTGGGCAGAATGATACCATTGGCTGAACATAACAGCTAAAATTACAGGGAAGGTAACACCATTTGGTGCTATTTGAAAATTGGACAGTGACTCCACATTTAAATGGAAAAATGAAGCACTTTTTGTCTTCCATTCCTGCTCAAAAATCTGTATGATAATGGTATCTTGCTGCCTGAGTTGTTTAGTCCAAATGGCTTGAAGTTGCTGAATTATCTGAAGGTTTGATCTTGCAAGGAAAGCATTCAAGTTCATCCATTCCTATGAAATTACCCTTTCAATATTTGAAAGTATGTTTTTATAGATGTGGAGGTCTGAAGTACTTCCTAACAATTTCTCTGACAAGATTTTTTTCCCACCCATCTTCTCTACTTTGCATTGTTCCTGATTTAATTTGACATTGAATTCATTGCTCCAACAGGCACGTCTTCAAATGGCTGCATTAGAGATTGATTTTTGAGCTATAGATGACCTTGATTGTTCTTACAGATTCCAGGTCCCCTGCAGAAGTCATTGTTTTCTGGATTTCTAATTCACTATCAAACAGAAGCAAAATCAGATTTATTTGGTTTATTTTTTTGATATGGGCTAGTGTAAGAGCAATAATTGTCAGATACCTGAACTAATAAATGCTTCATGATAAAATAGCCTAGTCCAGACTATCTTGAGCAATACCATGATAGATTCACTCAGTTTCAAAACATGTCAGGGATGTATATCATATGACATACTTATCATCAATTATAAGAACTGTACAGCAATACAAAATTCCATACTTGATATCAAAAGTCTCAAACAGATTAAGACTAATCAACATCTTATCTTTCAAAGATGTTCAGCTGTATTTTCCTACAAATCTGTGTTTAATGGGATTTTATTTTGCCTTGGGAAGGTAATGGCTTGGATGTTGTGGAAAGCAAGAAACAATGATATATCCCTAGGAAAATTCCCCACAAGGCTCTAATCCCTGTAGCAACAAGTACCCCTTTTCTGATATCTGTTGGAATTGGAATACACTTTATAGGAATCCATATTGTCACCCAGGGCTAGTTGAGCAGCAACTTGCAGTAAAGAATTTTTAGAATGCACTTAAAAAGAAAATCATTTTAATTAACCTTTGTAACATTGTACAAAGTGTGAAATGAAGATCAGAACATTTAGGTACAAACTGGAAATATAAATTTCTGAAAATGCTTTTTTTCTTAAGATCAAATTGTTTATTTGATGGATTCATTCTGATCTTTTAAGGATCAGAGTTTGCTTATGTAATTAAGGCTTAGTATTGTCATTAAAAATTCACTTGGACCTCGCGCAAATTAAGTTAAATTTTTAGAATAATTCACAGTAACATAGCTCTCAATTTGGTGAATTTTTCAGATTTTAGTAGAGCAGGCAACAAAACGGTAGGGATTTACAACAAAACAGGTGGCCATTTGGCACATTGTGCCAATGCAACATAGAAAACTCCTTTAAGCTATTTGTAACAGTGCATCAAAAGTTCTTCCTGGTGCTAAACATGTGTTTCTGCCACTATCTCTTTGGGCCCTAACAGAATTTTGTCAAAAGCATTTTCTCAGTTTCTCTTTTAATCCTACTAGTGACCTTAAGTTTTGTTGCCTCAGTTAATTGAAATAGGTCCTGCTGCACTGCTTATGCCCCTCATAATTTGTACATGATTAAATCTCCCTTCAACCTTCTCCATTCCAAAGAAAATAAGCCTAACTAACTTGCCATAATAAAAATCTCCAATCCTGGCAACATACAAATTTCTGCCCCCTCCCTGTTATTATTCTATCCTTTGTGCATTGTGGTAACCAGAACTCTAGTGTTTTACACAGTTCCTTGCTTTCAGCTGACAAAGGGAAGTATTTCATGTTTGCCTTCTGCACGTGGAAAAGGTGCACGTTCCTGAGAGCAGTGTAGGAATTTCACATTAAACAATAAAAATAAGAAAAATCCTAATAGTTTATAGTTTCACGAAGAGCAAGGTTCAGAAGGTACACCACGTTATATTGTATCAGTGCTTGTAAAACATAGCAGTTTAAATTAGCATGAGCATTGCCATGGGATTTTGGTATCTTGCATGTGCTTCCAGTCAGTGTGTCTATCATTGTCTACTTGCATAATTGTTTTATTCATCCATTAACAGATAAATTGCACTGCATTTTCTTTAAACCGCAGTAAAAACAGTCAAATTGAAATGATCAGTTCAGGGTGGTATTAAGAAGCCTTGAATACTGTACATGAATTCCCTCAACAGTGTTCATTTATTTTTGCACCAGTTGATTTTTCATTGTACATAGTACCTTAAGAAGATTTAAGTAAGTATTAACAGAATAAAACAGTCAGAATATGTGTGAATTTTCCTGTCCACCTTTCTCACCACTGTTTGCTGATTATGGTCCAGATACATTTTTAAAATTTAATCTAATTTTAAAAGTGACACAAAATTAAACGTTGCTTAAGCTCATAATTTTAATGTACTTGACAGTTCTTGCACTAATTTGTAGTTCGGTTTCTAGACTGAATTTCACCTGACAGTATGATTGTAAGCTTCATTTCCTATTCCTAGAACTCTATAGTCCAAGCAAATGAGTCATAAAGAATCTTCTAGGATGTAACATTTTATTCCCATTGTTGACATCTGTTCATCTATATTACATCTGCTATTCAAAAGGATTGAGCTGACTAATTTTGCACTTCTTTAGGTTCAAATGAAAAATCTGGTTTTATTGGAGAAAAAAATTAGAGAAACTAGATCTTCAAATGGATGCAGAAAATATGTGGTGGTGTAATAGAATTGTTTAGTTTTCTTTTTCCAAGTTATTTGTGAGATGTTGAAGGAGATGTATTTGTTAGTTTTCACTTTTAAAGATTGTTCTTTGTAGAAATACAGTGTGCAAGTACATGCAGCTGCTTTAGTAAGTTGTACAAATAGCTGAAGTACGTAGGTCAAGTAGTGTTTAGTGAATAATAATATTTTGTGAACTATCATTAGCCCCATTGCAGGAAAGCTTGTCATGTTTTCTTTCTCCTACTAAATTCTGCAGTAATTCCAGTGTGCTGGCAGCATGTTCTCCCCCTGTCAGCAGCACCACCACTGGCATCCTCTCGTTCTTGCAGACACCAGTAAAGCTCTGTATGAGAAGAGCCACAATGTGAGAAGAAAGATATGACAATTTTTCTGCCTTTCATCACAGAGCAAAAAACTACATTTTGTTAAATCTGGGGATAAAAACAGAAAATTCTGTAAATACTCAGCTGATCAGGCTATATCTGTGAAGAGAATGTTCTGATGAAAGGTTCTCAACCTGAAACTTTGATGGCTTCTCTTGCCACAGATATAACCTGTCCTGATTATCTCCAGTATTTTGCATTTTCATTTCTGCCATGAAGTACTAATCTAAATTCTCTGAGGAATGAAGATTGGGATGGGCCGTGTAGATATGGGCCTGATCTGTCCAAGATGCAACCTGTGCAAATGATGACCATCATTTCTAATTGACCATCTGTAGGTTCTGTTGATGTTGTCTACCAATCTAAAATGTATAACTTTTATACGTGCAGCTTGTTCTCTTAAGATCGCAATTTGCGGTATCAGGAGAGGGTGGACAGATCCATTTTTTTTAAAATGAGAAAACAAAAGCTGTTAAGTTATTAATTGAGAACAAAAATAAGAAACACATGAGTAGATCAGTATGAGATGGGGCCGAATGTGTACGTAAATGCACAAAGAACAAGGAACAAATGGAATGAATTTTGGTTATAATTGCATCTTGGTAATAATTGTCATATCACATCCAAGACATAGCTGTAAAGCTGTCAAGACTGGGAGTAAACTGTACTGGGTTATAGGATCTATAGGAAAGATGTGGGGAGTGACGGAGAAGGACAAGTTGTTTTAATAACAGAAATAGCTGAACTCTGTCCTGGAGATCATAATGTCCCAGTTGAAAGAACTTTTGTGCCACAATGACTGTATCGATTCCATACTCTGCTTTTTGACTGAACCTGATTCTTCCAACCTTCACTGCCACTTTCAATACTTCTGTTACCTCCATGTGGTCCATCTGACTCCCCCTTCCTCAACAACTCCATCTCAGTTAAGGGATAGGTTACCTACCAATCAGTTATCAATCTCTGCTTTGCTTCCTGCCACTCTGGCCTTCTATAAAGACTCGGTTACATTCTCCCAGTTGCTCCACCTCAGTTGCATATGCTCTGACAATGCTAATTTGCACAAAGCTGCTTTTGATTTGTCTTGCCTTTTTCCTCATCTGTAGGTACTGTTCCACCATGGTTAAATGGGCTCTTTATTTTCTGTTTTTTTAAATCTGTTATTAACTCCTCCTTCTGACAAGACCAAGGACAGAATTTCCTCTGTTCTCAACTACTACCTACCAACCTTCACTGTCAGTGGATTATACTCTATAATTTCTGACACCTTCAGCATGAAGCCTCCACCAAACACATTTTCCCCTCAACATTTCTGGAAGACTTCTCTCCTGAATCACCTTATTCACTTTCATTTCCACCAGCACATCATGCACTTCCAATTAAAATTTTTGTTTGATCTGTGGGACTAAGGATTACAATACATATTGTCAAATATTTTTCCACTTTTTGAGGGGGATCCAAGAGTATTATGAAGTGTTCAAAACAAAGACATGGACATCAATATTGATTAACATGCAAGAATTCCTTTTTTATAATTGAGGATCTCGTTATTTAGAAAGTTTTAATATGTGGAAGTGTCAGCAATTTCAGGTTTGTTATTGGGGTTAGCTCAATATTTTGTAATGGTTGTGTGATCTTTAGATGTGCTGATTAAATTAGACTTTAACATGAGAATTTTTCCAAATATTTTGAATATTGCATGCATTAAAATGGAAATATGAAATAATGCAAACATTAAATTGTTTGCAAAGCTGGTGAATAAACCAATTTTGTTGTTGTTGGCTTAAATAGTATATGAATAATCTTTAAATAAATTGGACCTATGTTGGCCCTTCAAAGCTATGCCTTCACTTTCATGTGACTAATACAAGGTCAAAGTTCACAATTCAGGATGTTTACTCACTTCCTTGAAAATAGCCAAGTAGTGCCAGCAAAGCTCTCCCACTTTCCCCTTAATTTATTGTATGAATTTAAGCTTGAGGCACAATAGAAATGGGTGAAATGTTCTTTGCTTTCTACTATTCTTGGTCAATTAGTCTGCTATTAAACTTGGAGGAGAAAAATCTTCTTATGAGCACTGTTAAGCAAGAGCAGATGATGCGTGAAATGTGATTTTTCTTCCCCAGTTTTCCTGGGTTTTTTTCCCTCTGTGTTGACGCCTGACTGCAGGCAGCTCTTTGGTTGCGAGTTGCCATCTGGAACTTTGCTCAACTAACCATTCTTCATGTCTCTAAACAATATGCTTTCTCTGCATATAGCTAAATATGTCCTCAACCACATGCTCATGCATCTACAGTATCCAATAGGAATGCAAGCTTTAATGAACAAAATTTCCCCATAAAGATCAAGTATTGAATTTGATATTTCTTTCTTAACTGTCATTTAGGACAGCAGTGAAGTCAGTTTTGTTCAAAGGATGTTGGAACATTTGTTTATTCTGATCTCTTATGCAAACTAAAATTACCATGTGTTTAGCAAAGATAGCAGGAAACTTGATGGGTTCACTATCGCTTTGTTTTGAGTTTTGTTTCCTTTTTTGGAAGATTCTAAGCAAGGTTCAAGTGACTGCTCAGTAATAAAAATACTGCTTTCTGGGTATAAAAAGAGGCTTGCACTATAATAGCATCCTTCAATATGCTATGTCCCAATTTTTTTGTAGCCAATTAAATACTTTAGAAGCCTATTCACTCTTGCAGTGTACAAACCCCATTAGCTTATTTGTTCCCAGAAGTTCCCAGAACCCACAATTTAATAATCATGTTATCTGATTTTCAGTAATAAAGGAATAATTTGCCAGATGCTTCCCAAAATCATACTATGGGATTGTATGTTGATCTTAGGGAGCAGATTGGTCTGTTTAATATCTGAAATGAGGGCTAAGACCTCTAACACTGTGACACTTTGTCAGGATTGCTCTGCATTGTCATCTGAGGTTGTGGTTGTTAAAAATATAAAAACATAGTCCCTTGTGTATATAGGCATTGGCAACATTTTGCATTTTACTTGATGCTTTTCAGTAGGAGATACTGTAGCACACTTAACATAAATGAAAAGGCTAATGGATAGCAATGAGAAAGTTCGGAGTGACCAAAAGCAGGCTTGTATAATTAGGCACTGAGGTGAAGGCAAGAATCATGGTAGAACAGTTTTGGAAAGAGTGAAAATGGTATCCTGTTAAGTAAGAGGAGCACAGTAGACAAGCTCTAATGAGCTTAAAAAAATCATTTGTTTAAATCATGATAAATCACTTTAAATAATTTCATAGTAATTGTATTCAAGTATTTGTTTGTCTGCTAGTTAGCATGTAGAGCTTGTCCTTGGTTGTGTATGAAGTGCAGTATATTTCCCATGCTGTAGACAGCCATAGATACAGGAAGTGGTGTCAACTGGAGCTCAAGCTCTGGGTTTCAGAACTTGAGCAGCTGCTGATGTTACTATTGTTCATCGATAAGGTTGAATGCTTAATGAGTTGTATGTTTAAGGAGGTGGTCACCCTGTAGCTCAGGACAGAGAATAGATAACTGCTGGACAGATAAAGTGTGGCTGTGCTGTTTGGATAACTGATGAGGGTATATTGTTGTGTAACTAATATTCATTTGTAAGTGCAGATGGGTGAAAGATTTCCCCTGGGGATTGCAACCAGAGCCAAGACCTCAGCACTATGGGTGAACCAACTCTGCAGGGAGAGGAGGAAAGTCAAGAGAGCAATAGTTATAGGGGTTCAACTATTATGAGAATTGTGATTGGAGTGATTACAGGATGGGACATTGTCTTCCTGGTGCTCGGGTTAAGGATATCGTTTAGTGGCTACAGAAAATTCCGGAGGGGGGTGCATAGCCAAAAATTGTGGTCCATATCAATGCCAATAATATAAGCAGACAGAGGGATGAGGTCCTTCAGGCACACTTTAAGAAATTGGGAAAGAGTTTAAGAGTCAGGATCTTGATAGTTTTCTCCAGATGGCACTTCGTAGCATTGTCTAATGAATGTAAAAGCGAATAGTGGAGATTAGTGAGGTTGAAGAGGTGCTGCAATAAAGAAGGTTTTGGATTCCTGAGGCACTGGGACCAGTCCTGGGAGAGGTGGGACCGGAACAGGGCATATTGAGTGTACCTTAAATCAAGAACATGTACTATTGACTAGTCAGCCTGACATCAGTGGTGGGGACATGATCTACCAGCATTTGGATAGACAATGTCTGAATTGGAGGAGTTAGCATGACTTTGTGTGTGGAAAGTTGTCCTGGGTGAACTTTGGGTTTTTTGAAGAGATAACCAAAAATGTAGATGAGACTAGGGCAGTGGATGTTGTCAATTTGGACTTTAGCAAGATCGTCAACAAGGTTCCACATGGTAGGCTGGTCTGGAAGGTTGGGTTCCATGGAATCCAGGGAGAGGTTGGATACAAAATAAGCTTGGAAATTGGAAGCAGAGGGTGGTGGTTGAAGGTTGTTTCCCAGAATAGAGACCAGTAACTAGTGGTGTGCCACAGGAGTTGGTGTTGGGACCCTTGTTATCCATTATTGATACAAATGGTTTTGATGCGAATGCACAAGGTTTGATCAGCAAGTTTGCAGATGACACAAAATTAGGAGGTCTTTTTGATAGTGAAGAATGTTATTGTAGATTACAGGGCAAGTGGGCTGAGGAGTGGCAAATAGATTTCAATGCAGATAAGCGTGAGGTGATGCAACTTGGAAAGTCAAACCAGTGTAGGACTTGTACTATGCATAGTAGGGCACTAGGGAGTGTAATGGAACAGACGGACCTTGGAGTACAAGTGCATAGTTCGTTGAAAGCGGCGTCACAGGTAGATGGTGAAAAAGGAAGTTTAGCACGCTGGTCTTCATCAGTCAGGACAGTGAGTACAGGAGCTGAGACATTATGTTGCAGTTGTATAAGTTGGTGGTGAGGCTGCACTTTGAGTACTGCGTACAGATTTGATCACCCTGTTATAGGAAAGACGTGGTTAAACTGGAAAGAGTACAGAAAAGATTTGCGAGGATGTTGCCAGGACTAGAGGGCCTGAGTTAAAGGAGAGGTTGGCCAGGCCAAGTCTTTATTCCTTGGGATGTTGGAGAATGAGGGGCAACATTATAGGAATGTTTAAAATTATGAGCAGCATGGATAAGGTGGATGGTAACAGTTTTCTCCCCAGAACAGGAGAGTCCAAAACTAGGAGGCGTTGATTTAGGGTAAGAAGGGAAGGATTTAAAAGGGACTTGAGGGGCAACTTTTTCATGCAGAGGGTGGTGAGTATATGGAATGAGCTGCCAGAGGAGGTGGTTGAGGTGGGTACAATAGTATCATTTAAGAAGCACTTGGAAAGGTATATGGAGAGGTGGGGCTTAGAGGTTTATGGGCTGAACACAGGAAATTGGGGACTAGTTGGGTGGGTACTGTGGTTGGCATGGACTCATTGGGCTGAAGGACCTGTATCCATGCTGTATTGCTCTGACTCTATTGTTGTGTGGTGAGATATTAAACTAATTTAGCAGGGAGATGTGCACGGGAAGTTAGCATTGAAATGAGAATTGAAAAAGAGTGCTAAAAGGATTGGGAGAAATGGTAAAAAAGAAAGGGGGATAAAATCTTGATAAAGAAACAGACCAAGGTCATAGGTTTATAATTTATGTACTGTAAACCTACAAAGTCTATTTTAGAGAAAAAAGCTGGTGATCTGCATGTGCAATTAACATAGGATTATGATGTCAAGGCACCAGCAGAGACCTGGTTACTACTTAGGGCTGAAATAAGTTCTAAATATTCCTGAATAAATTGGAATCAAAGCTTGGCAGGCAATCCTAATTGAGCAATTGGAGGCCTTTACAACGGCAAGAATCGAGCTAATTTCTTTTGAGAGAGAAGAGTAAGGAAATTAAAGCCAGTGCTTCCACAATGACTTAAATAAATGAGTGAAATGGAGCAGAACAAGAGACCATATAATACATGCCAAGTTGTGGGCACAAGTGAGAACCAAACTGGTTACAGAAAGTTCAGTGTGTTAGTCAAAAGGGAAATGAGAGAGAAAGAGAGCATAAGACCGGCATCAAAAGGAATCAAAAAATATTCTTCTGGCATGTGATCAGGAAGAGTGTTGAAAAGGAATGTGAAGCCTACAAAGTAAATTACTTGGAAGGTATGGGTGTGGGCTCTGAGTATTTTTGTTCAGTTTTCACTAAGGAAGAAAATGCTGCTGGAGTCTCAGCAAATGATGTATTTTGGTGTTTGGATGGACTTGATATTGACACATTATTAGCTCCACTGAAAATTATCTGAACCACATGTAATGTTTTCTGGACTGCCAAGGGAAGTAAGGGAGGGAATTATAGACACCCTGGCCACAATTTTCTAAACATTTATGGATTTAAGGTGATGCCCAAGGACCAGGAAGTTGCAAATATGGCACCTTTGTTCAAAAAAGAGATGCAGGGATAAACCCAATAACTACAGGCTGGTCAGAGAACATGGAAATGGGCCTTTTAGCCCCACTCATCCATGCTGACCTACTTGTCTACCTGTCTAATTGTCTTTTAAACAGTTTAACCAAGGAGATATAGAAAAACTGGTGGAAATGGGTGTATAGATGGCAAATTAATTTTAACGTTGGGAAATGTGACATCTCACATATAAGGATGAGAAGAAATACTATGGACCAGAGGGCACAATTCTTAACGAACTGATCTGGGGATGTATGTACATTGTTTATTGAAAAGGTCATTCTGCTTGAGAAAGTAGTTTAAAAAGCATATCTGATCCTGGATCACAAAGGTAAGAAAATCACGTGCCTTTTTTAAAGACTGGTATGGAGTATTGTATCCAGTTCTGGCCCCCGTTTTAGGAAGATATAAAGATTTTAAAGTGCAGAAAAGATTTAGTAAAATGATTCCAGACTAGTTATGTGGATATACTGGTGAAGGCGGTACTGTTCCTCATAGAAGAGAGGAGATTATGCTGGAATCTGATGGGTATTTACGATCATCAAGGGTATCAATCAAGTAAATAGAAAATATTCCCATTGCTGGAAGAATTGAGAAACAAGGAACCTAGAACGAAGATGATTGGCAAGAGAGCCAAAACTAACAGGAAGAAAACCTTTTTACGCAGTGAGGGGATGGGGTTTGGAATGCACTGGCAGGGAGGGGAACTTCAGAAGGGAACAGGATAATTGTGTGAAAGTGAAAAATTTGCATTGCTTCAGGGAGAACTTGGAGGAGTAGAACAACTGGATTGTTCTTATTGCAGTCTGTTATTAACTCCCAGGGACAAATGGCTGTATTTGAATATGGGGTGGACTTGGGTTGACTATTGAAGGGAGTGTTAGATGAGAGTTGTTGTTGGTTGTTTGCTGGTTACAATGAATACAACTCAATGAAATGTCATTAGGATTAATTTACAATTGCACAATGTTGTAATGTTAACCAATGGTGTTGATAAGTTTAACCAGGATGCTGTGTTTAATATAAATTAGGAAAAGCTTCAAACAGGTTTTTGAGAGAACTGGGTGCTTATCTGTTTAAAAGTTATTTTCAAGGATCTAAGGATGTGCAAGTTAGAAATGTGATAGAAGTTGAATAGGATAAGGATCTAGAGCAAACATTTAAACAGAAGTGCACTAAACTTCATGAAATATATAAAGCTTTATATATGTCTGGCTTAAGATATTGTGCTGTAATTAAACCTCTAAACCAGGGTTCTTTTCTTTTGAACTTTTTTAAACAAGTGGGCCCTTGTCAGCAGTATTTAAATTGAAGGTGCTTGAAGGAAACTTTTTCTGTAAGTGGCTCTAATACTGCCACGGTGGTCAAGTTACTGGATAAGTGACCCAGAGGCTTTGACGAACAATCAAGAAATGAGAGTTGTTATTTTTGTAATAATGACCACTAAGTTTTTGAACTGTCATAACAACTTGTTCCCTTGTGTCTGTCAGGAAAGTAAAGCCACCATTTTTACCTGTGGCTCCAGACCCACTGCTATCTTTTAGAATTTGTCCTCTGAAATGACCTGGAAGCCATATGGGGGTCATGAGGAAATAAATAGGAGTCTTGCCAGTAATGCCCACAGTGAGAAATACTAAATTGATTTAAAAATAAACAGCAAATTTGTAAAAGGCACTTTTAAACTTTTTTATTTGACGTTTGAGAACTGAATTTTTCTCGGTTGGATAGTTGCCACTTGTTTCACATCCTACAAGGTGTATCGTTTGCATATGGGAAGGTATGAGAGAATGAATGAAATGAGCCTTAACTATCCCTTGCATTTAAGGAAAAACCGAATACACTTTCATATTTACAGAATAGGTTTTCTGTTACATATTCATTATGGAGATTTACAATTACACATACCAGTCGCTGCAGTAACCCGTATTAAAATGCAAAACAATTTTCTCTTTGTTATTAATTAGCACGAGAACAATTTTTCCTTTGAATGTTAGTTTGGCTAACTTTCAATATATGTTCATCTCTGTACCAGAATATTAACAATATTGGCAGGAAGGGATTAATAAGACTCTATAAACATTAAATCATTTAAACAGTTTTCTTGGCTCCCAATTATTTTGTTTGCTGATACTACATAGTAACTGTGCATCAATTTTATATTTGCTTTCCAAGTAGTTTCATGGTGAAATTACTCATGTTATTTCATTCACTGCAGCATGTAAATCTCACCTACTGAAGTTATATGAAGTACTTTCAGAGGCTGGACAGAAATTTTAGATTGAACGGGATTTAACAGTGAAGTTATAGGCAAATCAGTGAATTTCATTTGTTATTTTTGGATTTAATAGTTAACCTGGATGATGTAATTAAAATGTACTGGAGAAAAAAACGTTCATTTGAGTTTTTTTGTACATGTCTAAATTGTTGCAGTATTGCAATTCTGCTTTTTGTGTTTGATTTTCTTGCAAATTGTTGAGATTATGCCAAGATTTTTTTTCTGTTACAATGTTTATATATATGTTGTGAGTGTGTATATGTATGTATGTGTATATAAATGTGAATATTTGTGGCTGCATTTTCATTTCTGTATGACTGGTTTGCAAATAACTTACAATGTTCACTCACAATATAAATGAAGCTTGAAGTACATTGTTATAATATCCATGAGTTGAAAATCTTTAACTAAGATGTAAATAATATTTTCTGTGAGGTGGTTAGCCATAATCTATGAAGTAAGCTGTTTTGTTTTGAGAGACTGACAAGTTGCACATCAAATACTGAAAATAGGTAGTGGGTTTGAGATCTGAAAAATTTGCTGCCTGTTCTGTTTACCCATGAACCATGTGGTCTCTGGCATAGTTTGGCTCCTTCACTTTCCAAATCTTGAACTTTAAGTCCTGCAAATCTTTTTGAATCTTGGCCTCTTCTGTTTCTGATTTCAGTTGTTCAAAGGATGGAGCCTGTGCCAAGCTGCTTTGGCCTTTGGCTCACCCCTTATAACTTCATCAATTGCAATGTATTCCTCTTCTTAATGGTGTCATATCATGTTTTGCTAACATTCACTGGGACATTTTACTATGTGAAAGGTGCTATGAAACTTCAGTTTAATTGTTTATTTACTGGAGATACTTTGCTAACTTTTTCATTTTCTGGTGAATATCTATAATGCCTAAATCTGGCAACTACATAGCCAGAGAAAACTTTTTATAGCATCATCCAAATTATCTTAATTCATTCCGACTTTAGATTTTGGGTTAATTACAATGTGTGAGATGGCACCATCAAATAAAATGTCTTGGTTTATAGAATTAACTTTAAACTTTAAATGGAGGACTTGATCAGTTTTAGCACTGATTTGCTTTTCTAGCTTTACTGTTCACTCTACCTGTCAATTAATTGGGTGAATTAATGTACAATATTTAATACTTATCTTACAAAACTAAACAATTTCCATTGCATTAATGCAGGCAATTACATTTGTAAGTATCTTGATCCTTTTTAAAAAAACAGGGCATGAGATATTGTTTTTGCTTTAATATAGTTTATTGTCTACAATTAGAGATGGTAATTTTTTACTCTTGTATTTGTATTTTCCTTCAACTATACTCTCCTTATACTTGCATTGCATTTATTATTAAAACCTTTGTTGTTCTCTGCTTTGGAACATGTTGCTAAACATTGAGATGCGTCTCTTGTTTTTGTTATATGAAATAATCACTTTATTTAACAAAGACATAAGAATGCCATGTTTATCCCCATGTTTCCTTGTCACAGATTCTTCAACTAATTACTAAAACTCTCCTAATTAAAAACGGCATCAGTTTTGTTGAAGGAATGGAATGCCAAATTCTAAGATTGTCCATAATTCACATACACTGAAGTAGAGTTGATTTTGGCAACAGAATCTTCTGATCCACTGCAATCTGTTTTTAAATAAGTAATATTTTTCTGGAGTAACTGGACAATTTTGACGCATGAGGCTATGAATAATGCTGCTTTAAATTTATAGTGGCAGGATAATTGTGGTCAGAGAGTGCATGGCTATGGGGAAGTGCTATTCATTAACTTATTGTAATTAATATCATGTATGCTTTAATCATATGTGTTCATCTTGTCATCCCTTTTGTGACAGAATAATGACAATGAGACAGCCTTGCATTGTGCAGCACAATATGGTCACTCAGATGTTGTAAAAGTTCTTCTTGAGGAGCTCACAGATCCCACAATGAGAAACAACAAATTTGAAACTCCACTGGACCTGGCTGCATTGTATGGGAGGTTGGAGGTAGTGAAAATGCTGCTAATTGCACATCCAAATCTACTGAGCTGCAACACCAAGAAGCATACACCACTTCACTTGGCAGCAAGGAATGGGCAAAGAGCAGTTGTGCAAGTCCTTCTGGAAGCAGGAATGGACATTAACTATCAGGTAATAACTAGGATGCCTATATATAAGGGGTACACAACACCAGTTTATTTCTGCTGCACCCCTCAGTGTGGCTAATGTTTTTTTTCTAGTAGTAGCTTATAACTTGCTTCAAGAAGCTATTTTCTCGGGTTGATGATCGCTCAGCTTTTCACAATTGCAACACATCACTACTGGGCTTGGTAAAAAGATGCAATTCTGATCATTTTATTTTTTAGCCAAAACAAACTTCTGAGTGCCATTAATTACAAGTTAGTGTTGATGAGCTATGCCTGAGTACATTTTTATGGTATGAATTTTCCCAATGTCTCAAATTGTAAGAGCATAATTTTGTGTGTAGCTAATGTGAGTGTCTGTATGCAGATTATGGTGTCAGTTGATGTTCGAGTGCTGATCGTAAATCAGTATCATGTTAGAACTCAACAATCCAGCTAAAAGCTCCCTTAATCTCATATGCAGCAAGAAGGACCCTCATCTCTGCCAGCCAACATTTTGATGGGATATTTAACTTTTTCCATGTTTCTGATTGTTACTATCATTGCAGTAAGGTTTAATAGTTTCAAAATAGCTAAATTTAAAAATCAATGGTGTAGTGGTGCTGAAGAAATTTGCTTTGACTTCAGATACCCAGGATGATTGAAAAACTACCAGTTTGCGTATGATGTGAGGCTGAGTGCATATGGCGGCACTGGGGGGTTTAAGGGTGTGAGTAGCTCTTAGTGTTGATGTCTGGAGATTTTAAGTGAGTGTTAACTGTATGCTGCACTACATTATTGATGTTAATGGTACATTTGATAGAATGTACATTAAAATCATTGAATTCCTTACATTGCAGCACCCATGTTCCCAGGTTTGCTATTTGATGTTTCCTTGTGATTGCATGTTTGCAGGACCTTCAGTCTCCCTGAAGACAGGGCATCTTTTCACCTTCCCAGCCAGAACCCCTCAGTGCAATGCTGGGAAAATTCTGATTTTTTTTATTGTGCCAGTCCCTCCCATGTTCCAAATTAGAACCTATTCCAACCACAGCATACTTCCCCTTTTAAAGAAATGTAGACTGATTTTTTTTAAATAGTACACGTGTGCCTTAGGCACCACTGGCCATTCACTGCTGAGGCAGTTAGCCAATGAATTAACAACAGCTGCAAAACCAATGAGCTGGTTGACTGAGACCTAAACAGATGTTATCAGGAGACTAAAAAGATAGATAAATCTGGTGTGTGAGCAGAACAAAAACAATCTTAATTAATCAGTAGGAGATGGGGGGAAAAATGTATCCAATAAAGGCTGCAAAAGCTAGTTGAGATATGAAGAGCTGGTGGGCAACAGAAAAATGGGTAGAAGTGCCATTAAGTGGAAGTTTTTAAAGGGAGATAAAAATTGACAATGGGTGTGAAGGAGGTTGACATGAGAGAAATCAGCAAAGCTTCAGTTGCACCTTGAAGCCATGGTTAAATAAGGGGCCTTGCAGCAGGGGACACCAAAATGTATTAGGGAGAATAAAATTGCTCTATCACACCAAGTGAATTTCAGCACTGATAGGAAGTCTGAATTCTGCAGTGCTATGAAAGAAAAGAATAATTGCAAGGATTTATTGCATTATCAAATGGAACTGAGGTAAGCACTCAAGATGTATCAAGAGCAACTAAATTTTGACAAATGAGTAGTCTTGAACTTTGAAAGAAATTCAAATCATTAATAAAATCCACATATTAATACAGAATCAATAATATCCTTGAAACAATGTAATTTGTTCAAAGTTTCATTAAACATGCAATGGTACTTAAAATACAGTACAATATAAATAATAATCTATAATTTCTGTTATATGAGCATTTATCAAATCAGGTTGATTAATCTATTCCTAACAGTTATCTACAAACACTTGGGGTTCAGTTCTATCGTACTTTGTGGATGAAGCAATGTGTGATTGAAGTAATTCTGAGCGACAAGATCCAGGGTGACAGTGTGATTTTTAGATTAATTCTCTTGACTGACCTAATCTCATTTGAGTCACCTGTGGGATTTTACAGTTTGCTTCTCGCTCCAGGGCCACAGAGTTAAGTTGAAAAGAAAAAACTAATAGATTTGAAAGGTCTCCTGATTGGTATTTGTTTAGATTTGGGTGAGAAAGGAGTTGTGTTGTTCTGATGGCTGCTGCAGTTGACTGATCTAACAACATATG
>JARFYF010000053.1:28438125-28456463 GCA_030265395.1 Rhina ancylostomus | reverse complement strand
TCTGTTCTGGGATGCCTGCTCTTTGTGATTTTTATAAATGACTTGGATAAGGAAGTAGAGGTAAGGGTTAGTAAGTTTGCAGATTTCATGAAGGTTGAAGGTGTTGTGGATAGTGTATAAGGTTGTCGTAGGTTACAACGGGATATAGACAGGATGCAGAGTTGGGCAGAGAAGTAGCAGATGGAGTTCAATCTGGAAAAGTGTGAAGTGATACACTTTGGAAGAACAAATTGAAGGCCAAGTTCAAGGTTAATGGTAGGATTCTTACCAGTGTGGAGGAACAGAGGGATCTTGGGGTCCAAGTCCATAGATCCCTCAAAGTTGCCACACAGGTTGATGAGGTGGTTAAGAAGGCTTATGGTGTGCCGGCCTTCATTAGTCAGGGGATTGAGTTCAAGAGCCATGAAGTAATGTTGCAGCTCTATAGAACAATGGTTAGACCACACTTGGAGTATTGTGTTCAGTTCTGGTCACCTCATTGTAGGAAGGATATGGAAGCTTTAAAGAGGGTGCAGAGGAGATTTACCAGGATGCTGCCTGGATTAGAGAGCATGAGGAAAGGTTGAGCGAGCCAGGGCTTTTCTCTTTAGTGCGACTCAGGATGAGAGGTGGCTTGATAGAGGTGTCTAAGATTATGAGAGGCTTAGAGTGGACAGCCAGCACTTTTTCCCCAGGGCGGCAATGGCAAATACCAGAGGACATCAGTTTAAGGTCAGAGGGGGAAAGTTTAGGGGCGATATCAGAGGTAGATTGTCCCTAAATTTCAGGAGAAAATAATGCAAAATGATTTAGAGAGTAGTGACTTCCTCAGAATGCAATGAGAATGAGCTGAACCTGCATTGATATAGAGTTTATTGGCTTCAACTGTATTGATTATTGGTTTGTATTTTTGTGTTGTAGATTAAACCATTTGGTTTTGATGGAAATAGCAATACTTCACTTGTAGCATGGTTGGAATCACTTGGACTGCAGAGTTACAATCAGAACTTTCTGTCCAGTGGGTATAATTCGATGGATTGTGTGAAAAACCTCTGGGAACCAGAAATTATAAATGTAAGTGAAGTAACTTTTTTTACATTTCTTTGTAACAATGGTGAAAATGCAATCTGTTATAGATGTGTGGTCTGCTGAAAATTATACTTTCATAATTCCACCTTAGTTCTGCTTGATCATTATATTTCTTTAGAGTGCAGATGGCAGATTCCTTGATGTGATTTGTATCCTGAAGAGGTGCTGCCAAACTGAGATGAGATAAAATGTCTTGGAAATTGAATCTCGTACAACCTCTCTCTCACACACACGTTCTCTGTCTCCCTGGCTAACACCATCACCTGCCCACACTTGGGTTCACCTGTGCTCTGGGCAGGAAGTAAATTAAGGGACTTGGGCCATCCAGCATTTCTATGATCTTTGACCATGTCAGAACACTCCAATTACATTTGATTTGCAGTCATTATTGTAGAACATAGAACAGCACAGCACAGAACAGGCCCTTCAGCCCACAATGTTGTGCCAACATAGCTATTTCTTCCTATCTACAGAATGCCCATATTCTTCTCCTTTCTCTCATTCATGTGCCCATCCAAACCCCTCTTAAAAGCCACCAGTGAATTTGTTGCCTCCATCCAATCAGGCAACACATTCCATGTATCAACAACTCAGTGAAAAATGTACCCCTCACGTCTATTCTGAACCTGCCCCCTCTCACCCTAAACCTTGTAGTATATGGTATAGGAAAAATAGAACTAACTTACCTAATTATTTATTAAGAATCAGAAATTAGATGAATGATATATATTCTGTTTTAGTATTATTGAATGAGAATTTCAAAAATGTACTTGGATACTTTTGTCACAAGTTCCTTGGTTATATCAGCACTTGTCGGCATTTGCAGCTGACACTAAATTCTCTTCAGACAAAGAAGATTGATGAAAGCAAATTGCTGTCAATTGCCACATCTTGTTAATTAATACTGATAGTCTCAGTCCCGATTTCCCTTGCTTGAAAGCAACCTTCAAAAGTTGTATCAATAACATCCATACTCTTTAATTTAAAAAAAACAGTTTAAATGCAATTTGTTGTCCTAATATGTTCATTCAGATGCTCTGATTTGCCATGTCCTCTGCATATCCCATTGGTGTGTAGTGGAATGATGTTGGGGGGCGCGGGGTGGCGGTGGAGGTTGAATGTATAAAATGCACTGTTTAAGTCATTCTTGGTTTATTATTTTTCCTGTACTCTTTTGAGAAAAACAGAAGTTTTTTTTTAAGGTATAAATTCTAAACAATCCTGTAGGTTTAATCAAACCAAATGTTGTGCAGATATTGGTTCACCAGAGCTGTCTTACAGCTTTGTATCTGCAACATTTTTACTGTCCCATTCAGATTTCCATGCAAGTTTTTCCCTACAAATGAATAATCATTGCAGACATATAACTAAATTTTGGTACCTGCATGTTCTTGTTTCCTTTTTGTTTTCATGAGGACTGTTTTAGAATTGAGTTTTTCAGGGAATGTGTCAGCTTTTTAAAGCTGTTTGCTGACAGAATTTTGTCTTATTTCTCAAATGTTCCTGCTTTGCTGCTACAAGCAAGTTTTACATTGCACCTGTGCATACATGAACTTTGCATTTGATAATAAACTCAACTTTGCCTTTGAAGTATTACAATCTTTTTTTGCAAATTCAATAAACAAAAATTGTTTCATCTCTTAAAAAAATTATTCATGTAACACGAAAGGTGGGTCTTTAAGTTGCTTTTGGCACTAGGCCAAGTTATTTGGTTGCTTTATTCACTGCAGAAATAGTTTCTGTCAAACTAGATGTATTATGTTGACAATTTCTTGGGCCACAGATATGTGATACTCCAACAAGGCAGCGAGTATGGAGCATTTCAGAAACATCTGGAAAAATGTGAATAGACTTGTTCAAAAGCTGGTGTTCCACATCTTCTAACAATTCATTCAGACTAGCTTTGGATAAAAATGTGTGGCATCAGGTTGTCCACTTAGCCTTTTGCAGTACATGAAATGCAAACATGGGTACAAGAGAGGGTAGCACCTCAAGTGTAGGAGGTGTACCAAAAGGAGTTTTATAAATAACTTGGCTTATACTTAATTTATAGTAAAACATTCAAAGCTGTTGTAAATAGGAATTAAGCAAAAATACTAATAGTGTATAAATTTGGCATCTAAGCATCTGATGGTTTCTTTCACTCAGACACTTGTTTCACTTTAAAATGAGGAAGTGTAACTTTTGGGAAATTACCAGCAACCACACTTTTTTGGCGGTGAACAGGTTGACGGAAGACAATAATGATCTTTCAGGATAAGATAGTTGTTTAAGAAGTAATTTATTCATTTCAGATAGAGATTTGTTTTTATGGAATAAAATCATGTATATGACTGAGTGGTGTTACTGCTTCCTTCAAACAAATCTAATATATGTGTCAAATCAGCAAGGTCACATTATTACATGAAGAGCAGACTGCTTACGGGTTGTGACAGATTCTTATTGAATAATAATTCTTAACAGATGAATTTATCAATCTTTGTTGTAACTTATGGAAAGGACAGGTTTTCCTGAACACTTCTTCATTCACCCTGACCTTCTTTCAAAAGCTCAAGGAGACTCAGTTGGTTAATTACCCCATGAGTGAAAGGAGCTAAACATATTTTTGCAAGATGATTTATATTTCCTGATTAAGTTATGTATTATTTTAGGTTCTAAAAATAATCATACTAGGTCATCGAAAGCGAATCTTAGCATCTCTTGGTGAACGGCCCAATGAAGAACCACCTCAGAAACCACCGAGAGCTTCCCAACTGAAGGTAAGGGAATTTTGCCAATGCCATGTAGCTAGTGGTATTTTAAAATTCTAACAGTGTTAGATGGAGCACATAGAAGTCATTTTAGCTGAAACTTGCTGGTTATCAATGGAGAATTGCAGTGTTCAATGCAAGTTTGTAATTAGTGAAAACATGGGTACTGTTCACAGTTGTCTCAAATTGACAAGATACATTTGGGGTTACATTCCTTAAAAAAGTTAACAGCAGTTTTAAAATCAGTCAATTCCACATATTCAAGTCTTGTAGTTGTGTTTTTTTCCAGAATTACATAATCTCATCCCTATGAGCTAGATTGTATGTTAGTTGAGTAATGGATCCTAACAGTTTTAGATGTAGCACATGGAGATCATTTTAGCTGGAATAATGCATTGTAAAAGTACATCAATATTCATCAAGGATATCACTCCACTGGGAAGATGTTGTTAGCCTTCTGAGACATCAGAGTGATGAACCTTTGAGATGTCCCTGCATCCAAAATGCTCTGTTTCTGAGCAAGTTTAATTTCAAGATGGAACCAATATCTAAACTATGCTCAATTTCTCATATATCTCAACGACATGTATCTGTCGGTAGTTACCTGGTGTAATCACCCAGTCTTAAGTTATATATGCATCCTCCCCTTTTTCTCTCTTTCCCCTGACCCTGTCCTCCACAAGATACACTACTCTTGTAGATTTAAGTTCAAAGACTACTAAAAGAACAAAGTGTTGCAAACTGTCAAAAGTGACATCTATATATCCTTTTTATTTTCAATTTGTCACTGCATGGATTAGTTTGTGTGATATTTGAGCTTAGGTACCTCTCACATTCATTGTGATGTTGCTGTCGAAATCAGTGAAGCATCAGTATTTGGGCATAGCATTCAACCTTTTAGCTCCTTGCACCCATTCTGCCATTCGATGAGATCATAGCTGATATGTGATTTCAAAGAGATTCTGGATTTCTTCCTGACCATGTCACGGGGGATCCCTGGTTTACAAATGACTTGTGGAAATTCACCTTTGTGCAAATTCTCCCATACAGTTTTCAATCTTGTGACAATAAAATGTTTCATGACTGGATATAATATATATTCCATTAGAATAATTATAGGTCATGTTAGAGTGATTATTCAATGAAATGAAAAAATTATAGCAAGTGTATGTTGAGTGATACTATATAGGTTAGTGTAGAAAATGGACATTTCTGACTTGTGGAGAAATTTGCTTATGGGCAGTTCTCAGGAACAGAACCCTTACTTTACCTGGGGACTGCCTGTATGGGCTAAGTCGTGTTTTCAATATCATTGTAAAACACATATGCAATGTTTGAAAGGTCATGGATTCTCACCAGCAAATGCACAATATATGTTCATAAGAGTCCCCTAGATTAGTTACAGCATATTTTTATTGGAACAACTGAAGCATACTTTTTGATTTGTGTGTGTAGTGAAGTGTGAAAATGCTCTGCAATCGTAATATCATTAACTTTAGCTGCAGCTGAGCATTTGTTTGGGAGCTGCAGGCGCTGGACAATACACGAAGCAAAATAGCAGCTGATATGTTTCCTGTTTTAACATTTAAGCTTTTACAGTTTATAATTTCTCTTGCATTAACATCTGACAGCAGTCCTTGCTCAAGTGGGTTACAATGCTGTCAAAGAGTCAGATGATATCAAGCCATAAGACTGAAGCTTATTTGTCACTTAACTTGCTGGAGAGAACCTGTGCAAGTTGATTGAATGCCTGCATTATATTCCGTCAAATATTTAACTCCAATGACCTCAATGGAGAATAAAATAGGGCAGGGTCCACTGTCAATGTTGCACTTGACTATATCAGGTTTCTACCTAGTGGATGAAATTAGAATTGGCTTCTTAATTTCTGTCTCCCCCATGAATGAAAGGTGAGTTTCATTTTCTGATTCTACTTTTGGGACAACTGCATTTTTTTTCCTAGTTATTGATGTGGCTTGGCCAACTTTCAGTGTTCTTTCAAAAAAGAGCTGCAAAGTTACCCATGAAGGGGAAAAAACCACATGTCAGAAGGATTGGAAGAGGTGCTTTTAAACTAAGAAGTAATAATCTCCAGTAAAACCATTGACTGAAACTAGATTTCATTTCTTAAAAAAAAGACTTGCAGTAATGTAACATATTTCATGTTTCTTTCAGCTTCCTCAGATACATTACAAGTAGCTGCTTTTGCAGTGCAATTACTGTTTTACTCTTGGAAGCCCAGCAGCAAACACACACAAAACAGCAATGTGCCAAAGAATAGAAAATGACTGGGGGCTAATTATTAGCCAGGAAGTCAGACTTAACTCCTTTGTCACTCCTCAAATTAATGTCATGATATCTGTTGCATCCAGCTGAAAGCAGTCGCATCCTCTTGTTTTCATGTTTGAATGACAGAACTTGTGGTCCAGTTTCCTCACCCTCAATATTGTATGGAAAAGTTGGCCTGGATTTTAGTGCTCGTGTTTGAAGTGGGGTTTGAACTCTCAACCCTCTGAGTCAAGTAGAAGTTATCCCTACTGAGGAAGAGCCCGCACTCAACAATGAATATTTTAAACTGAGTGTGCACATTGACTCTTCATGCTAATCTGTGCATAGTTGTTTCACTCTACACCTCTTTGCAGCCTTAAAATGGTTGACTGAAATCAGAACAATTTCTTCAACTCAGTGACTGAATAGCAGTAGAAAATTGATTTCTGTATTGCTCACGTGCCTGCTCTGACATGCAATAGATCCTTTACCTTAGCCTTAGATCCCTGCACAAAATCCATATCTTTTGGATTCCCTTAACATCTAATATAGGGAAGTCTGTCATTCTCTACCTTGAATATACTTAGCAACTAAACCTCCATTATCCTTTTGAGTAGAGAATTGCAGAAGTTCATTAACCTTACCTCAATACCTTGCACTTTTAATTTTGTTTAATAATCTCCGTGGTACCTTGAGGAAGGTTTTCAAGTCCAAATGTAGTGCATCAGCTGGGTTGCCCTCATCATTTCTCTGCGAGAAGACTTAAAAACCTCTCGCAGATTTGTCAAATATTTTTTGTCTATAAATCCATTTTCTCAGATACTCTTATTTACTTAATGCCCTCTATCACTTAAAGATTTCAGCATTTTCCATACTCTAGAAGTTAGGCCAATTTTAAAGTTTCCTGATTTCTCTCTATCCTTCAATTGCTACATTCGCTGCCTTCCAATCTGTGAGAGCTATTCTAGAACCTGTTGAATCTTGGATGTGACAGCTAGAGCATCTGTATCTGTTGGTTTAGATACTCAGCTGTACCGCTTATGGATATGCATGATATTTTAAACTGAAATAAGAACAGAAAATGCTGGAAGTGCTAAGCAGGTCGAGCAGTGCCTGGAAAGAGAACCAGTTAATGGTTCATGTTGAAGACCCTGATGTCAATTGCTTTCCAAGTCATTTTCTCATGGTATTTTATTCCTTTTGGACCTAATAATGCTGTTTTTAAATTGCTCCTGCCTGTCCAAGGATAGTGGTTGTATTATGCAGATGACACTTTCTAAGCGGCTCCATTCTTGACCTAAATTCCAGTTTCTACCTCAATATTTAACTCCGAGGTTGGATGGGGGATGAGGGGTGGGGGGGGGGTGGAAGGTCAGTATAGCAAGGTATTGCCAATTTTTTTTTAACTTGTTTGGCATTTTGGATTTGTACCTTATTCACTGTCATAATGACTATGTTGAAGCTGTTAGGTAAATACAAGGTGTGGTGATTATACTCATCATTTCCTCTCACTTCTGGTGTGAGTAATTAACAGACTTTATAAACCTACAAAGAAGTATTTAATTCACAATGTTCCCAGGCTTGAAAATATTGTAATTTTCACAGATGAGTTAAGGAACTGAAATGTGTATCTACTTCCCTGTTGTCTACAAATTAGATTAAGGTTCATGGTGGGTTTAGGCACGTTAAGTAGAGAGAAGTTGTTTCCACCAGTGATGGCTTCATAGACAAGGGGAGACATCTTTAACCATTTTGGCAAAAGGCACATGAAATGTAAGAAGAAAACTTGGTGATTATGAAAGATGATGTTTTGTGTGGGGCAAATCCCGTCTCACTAATTTGATTGACTTCTTTGAGGAGGTAACTAAGATTGGTGAAGGAAGGACGATAGATGTTGTCTACATGGACTTTAAGGCTTTTGACAAGGTTCCATGGTCTGTGACCACTGATGTACTGCAGTGATCAGTGCTGGGACTTCTGTTGTTTGTGATATATATTAATTACTTGGATGTGAATGTCAGAGGTATGATTAATAAGTTTGCAGATGAATGAAAGTTGACGGTGTCATGCTTAGCAAAGGTGGTTGTCTAAGGCTACAGGAGGATATGAATCCGATGGAAAGTGGGGTGGAGCATTGGCAGATGGAATTTAATACCGATTAGTGCAAGGTGATGCATTTTGAGACATCAAATAGGGGCAAGACATAGAGTAAATGCAAGGGCATGATGCTCAGGAACAGACAGACTGTAGAGTAGAAATTCAACGTTCCTTGAACGAGGCAACACAGGTGAATTTGGTGGTGAAGACATGTGGCATGCTTGCCTTCATGGGTTATGGCATTGAATACAAGAGTTGGAAAATAGTGTTGCAATTTTACAGAACACTGGTTCAGCAGCATTTGGAGTGTTGCATGAGGTTCTAGTCACCACACTGTGTGAAGGATGTGATTGTGCAGGAGAGAGTGCACAGAAGATTCACCAGGATATTGCCCGGATTGGAGGATATTTGTTATAGGGACCAATCAGAGAGGCTAGGCTTGTTTTCCCTGGAGTGAAAGAGGTTGAAGGGTGACCTGGTAGAGATATTTAAAATTACGAGAGGCATAGATAGGGTAAATAATCAGAACCTTTTTACCATGGAAGGGGTGTTAGAAGGGCAGAGGTTCAAGATGGGAGGAAGGAATTATAAATGGGATCTGAGGGGAAAGTTTTTCCACATTATCGTTAATACCTGGAGCATGCTGCCAGAGGAGGTGGTGGAGGCAGATATAGTTACTATGTTTAAGGGGCATTTAGACAGGCACTTGAATAGGCAAGGCATAGAAGGATATGGACCTTAATGAAGGTCCATATAGACACAATATACATCCATGAAAGACAATCTCCTGTGTTCCTCTGCCTGACTCATCTATTTTAGTCAACACCCCATCCTCAAAGGCATCTCTAAACTGTCCCTATTTTCTAGAGCTAGCTATTCCATTTATAAAACTGACCTACTCCTCCCAACCATCAAAAAGTCAACTTCTATCTCTAGTATCTGAAGTCTTACTTTAACTGCATATTGGAAATGTAGGATGCCCCTAATCATTTATCAACTTTATCTTTCCACTTTAAAAGATACCCTGAAACCTCATTGCTTCATCCATCACTTCCTTTATAGTACAGTGCCCATTTGCTTATCTGCCTCCATTTGTCAAGTATCACTTTTATCAAAAGATTCCCTATAAATGCAAGTTTCTGTTCACAATGGCCTTGCTTTCCCCTCCTCTCCTCTTCATAACTCTATTCTCTTGTGATAACCATGTCATTCTACTTGGTCAGGTGGTGGTTGAACAGCATGAAAGCAAAGTTGAAAGCACACCAACACTCAATCTCCAAACACCGGCTTAAATACTGCCACATCACATACTTTTGTTTGGGATACAGGCATGATCTGCATGTGTGGCCTGCAGTCACAATGGCTGGCTTGTGCCACATCCAATGAAATGCTGAAAAACCTGATAGTTCAGCATCTGGATTACAGCATGTCAATTTCCCCTGCTCCTTTGACCACACCTGTCCTTGTGCTCCCTTCAGACTCACCTGAGCTATGAAGGCAGCAGTCTGAACTTCTGCTTGTGCTGTCATGGAAGCATAGACTTTGGCCATCATATATCACATGACATTTAGGTTCATAAATATTGAAATAGAGTTGGACATCACACTCATACTTCAAAGAATGGGCTCACATGCAAAGTTGATTAGTGTAGGACTCCCCCATGGTTCCAGATACTTCAGATATGTTTTCTGGAAGGTTTGCCATCAATGGGCTAGCATATTATCAGAGTTTTATTGAACTAGGATTACTGGGGTACAGCTGTTCAGAGTAGCATTAGTTCTCTGGATTATGAATCTGATGACCTTTTTGTGATCACCTGTAGTCTTGCTGTTGCTTGTCAGCCAATCAACCCAGAAAAAGGCAATGCTTCTGGGCTGAATTTTCAGTTATCTGTTTCTACATAGAGATGTTTATCATAAAAGTTGTCATGTTTCATTTATCATGTGCTGGATTATCTAATTATATCTAAGAGAGTAGTTGGCAAGACTACATTTTATTTCAGGGTCATAAAGCAAAAGAAAAGTAAGGGTGAGTTTTTGCATCAGATTTTGCCTGAAGATAAAATCTAGTCTGCACCTTCAGATTTGCATTATTTGAGATTTAGTTCTAAATTTATTCATGTAAATGAAGCTGCTAAAACCTTCATGTACTTCATTAAGATAATGAATGTTAGATAAATTGCCAAGATTTTTTATGGTGGCCAATTGTCAAAGGCATAGCTGATAAATTCCATCACTAACAAAGAAAGGGCATTTTAATCTTCAATAGATGGACATTGTTACCATAAGAGCACATTTACATCTTCCCCTTAGGTGATTCTTCCATTTACTTAAATGTTTTTTTCACAGTTTGTGTGTTTTATACTCATCAACCTTACTGCCACCCACTCCCATTATATCCAAAGGGAAATATTTCTTTTGCAAGTCTTTGTTTTTCCATTCCCATAAAGGCAACTAAATATATTAAAAATGGATTAAAGGCCCATAGCAACAGGCAAGTAGTCCACTATATATAGTTAGAAATAAATGGGCAGGAAGAGAATAGAGTATTGGTCATGATTTTTAGACACTATAATATAAAAGGAAGATTATAAAGTGCAAAATTATTAAACCAGTAGCAACAATTAAGAAATGTGCAAGCAAATTAGGTGGACAGATAATTGACTAGCAGGAGGAGACGGTGGTGACAGGTGCTATAGTTGTCAGGAGGCAACTCGTGTAGTCCCACAAAAATCTGGGCTGCAACTTGTTGGGTCAGAGATGATGGGTTAGAGTCATATATCCCCCTTGACCACAGTGTGTTCCATCTGTAAGATTCATTGAAGCTTATTTGATAACACTTCCCAGAGCCATAACCTCTACTTCTGTTTAGAGGATGTATTGCTTTAGTACCATAAACTTCCAAAATCATCATCAAATCGCAAACTATCCCGTCTTAGAAATGTCATTCATTCATTGTTACTGCTTCAGAATTCTTCCTACTTTACCACTATGTGAAAGAAGCTTTACCATAGGAATGCCGGCAATTCAAGAAGTAGATTTACCCCCATCTATTCGAAAGGTTCTAATTAATAGGTAATAAGTGCTGCCGTTATTGATGGTCACACCATGTCAATAAATTTTCAAAAGTCATGTGAAGAACTTAATCTTGGCCTTTGCTAGGGCAGTGGGATAACTCCATGGTTCTATTAACCATCGGATGATATGTCCTTCACAAGCCATGTACGTCGATCTGTGTTGATACCAGATTTTGAGGTATTTGCCTTTATTTAACGTTGTATCTAGTTTTGTTACAATTTTGTTGAGCATTTCATTAACTAGTATTAATTGATATGATACTAATCTCTGCTGCTATTTGAGTGCATTCATTGAGAAAATTCTGATTTAATTTTCATTATTCAAGTTTCATGACATCACATTGCTCAAGCCTATAAGTAGCTGGGATGCATTAACTAAAGTTGGGACTACTGTCCCAGTATCGAACTGTTTCCATTTGAAAGTATATCAATAAGAATGATTTGTTTTTGCATCCTTTGTTAATTTTTTCTATCTCTGTTTCAGTAAACATCTTTGCTTAATGTTAGAATCTTTAACTGATGTTACTTGAGCAATCAATTCATATTTGTTTAGCTCTTTTAGATTTCTGGATTCAGTTGGTTACAATTGGTCACATTTTGTAATTAATTGCAATTAAAGTGTCATTACTTGGGAAATGTGGGCACAAGTCAGTTAAATGAATATTTTCCCAACATCTGTTTGGACACAGAATTGTAATATGTTACTCAGAGGAACATAGTGTCACCTAGATTTTCAGGCAGTCTGATACATTCACACCTTTGAGCAGCATTCTATCCACCTGGTCCAAAAGAAACAGTTACTATGCTGTAGAAAGTACTTGTGAACTGATGGAGTATAGCTGCTGCTTTCTTATCGCTGCTTTTGTGTTTCTTGATGTCATTTTTTTTTGTTGCTTGGGTTGTGGCATAACAGTGTTTTGATTTGGTTTTGAGTTGCAGGGATAAGCTAGCATTTGAGTTTTAGGGAAAGACTGCAGATGCTAAGCACTTGAAGTTAGACCAGAGGAGGATGGCATTGCTATCTGCCCTGAGCACCACAAAAAATGCACTTCACTAAACATTGCACCTCAACATTAGAATACAGTAAACAGCATGAAATTCCTTCATTTGTTTAGCAAAATTGAAATAAACTTTGCAGGGAGTTAGATGTAATTTTAAACTGCAAGTACTTGTTATCTTTAGACTATGAGCAATCAACTTCCCTGCCACTGAAAATAAAGTATTACATGTGTTAAGCCTTGTTCTTTCTGGTATTAATTGATGAAGACATTCCATTCTGTTCCTGTTTTTTCTTTCTGTATAGTACCTGGTTTGACCTTGAATTCATCTCTAATTCACACATTCTCCTCTGGGTTTATTGTTTGTTTCCTAATCCTACACTCTGATTAATTAAGGAGATGCACAGTTGCTTAGCCTGTTCTCCTGGTTTCTAAATTGTAGTTTTCCCTTGCTATGATACTATCAGCTCTCATTTCCAGTAATTTACCAGCATGAAGAATAAACGCTAAACATTGAAAATATGGAAAATGGCAGTCACTGTTAGATACCTTGTTAATGTAAAATATGTGCTCGGTATTAGCCAATACAGTACCAAAAGAGGAATAAAGCAACTGCATAATACATCTGCTTAATGATCCTTTTTGTACATATTGTAGCTATGATGGTAACAAATTTTAAGAGGATACAGTGAAGTGGAAGGTACATGGCAGATGAAATTCATTGTCAAAAAGTCTGAAGTAATCTATTAGGTGGAAGAAGGAGAATATAAACTAAATGCTGCATTTTTAAAGGGCTTTCGCATTTCTGGAGGTGTATGTAAGCAAATCTTTGAAGGCCAATTGAGAGATGCCTTTAATAAGACTTATAGAATCCCCGGAGACAAGAGACTGTGTCTTCTATGCCTGTTCATAAAACCAGGGATTATGTATACATGTGAACAGGCATAGAAGACAAAGGTAAGGATGTTAGGCAGCACATGTATAAACTTGGTGACCCTGGAATACTGTGTCTAGTCTTGGCCACCAATCTTTAGGAAGCCTGTCAAGATTGAGAGTTCAGAATAGGTTTATTTGAATTGTATGAAAAAGTAAGGCATTTCAATTCTGCAGAGGAGCAAGAGCTATTCTCCTTTGAGCAGAGAAGGCCAAGGATGGATTAAACTGAATCAGTAAAAATGAGCTGTTTTGATGCAAGGGGTGGTCCAGTGATGAAGCTAACAGAGCCCCTGCCTTGCAGAGCCAGAAACCTGAGTTCAGTCCTGATCTTGGGCGCAGTCTCCACAGAGTTTGCACTTTCTGTGACTTAGTGAGTTTCCCCTGGGTACTGTGGTTTATTATAATATCCTGAAGACTTGAGAGTTTGTAGATACTGTACATTGTTCCTTGTGTGGAGGTGAGTGATAGAATTTTGGGGGTAGTTGATAAGGATGTGGAGAGAGAAAAAGGGGTTAATGTAGGGTGAGTGTAAATTGGTGATTCTTGGTCCATGCAGACTGTATGGGCTGAAGGGCCTGTTTCAGAAAGCTGTAGCTTTCTGACTCTATGGATGGTGATGTAATAATTATATTACTGTATTCGTAATCCAAAGTTTTAGTCTAATGATTAAAGACATGTTTAAATTTCACCATTACATCGAGGATATTTAAAGCATTCATGGTCATCGTAATGAACCTTGGTTTTCAACCACTTTCCCAGACATCCTTTGATACCCCAGCTGGTTCTATACATCAGAAGTGGCAGTGTAGCAGAGTGCATGAAAGGAACAGTGGGTTTTGGGAATTCTCATATTGATTCTAATCCAGTGAAGTCTCATTGTATCAGACCAATTATGGGAAAGTGGTCTTTCTGCTGATTATCTCCTGCTTACCCCTTCTCAGCTGGTGAATTAGTATTCATCCATGTTTAACTCCATTTTGGTAGAAGCACTAAAAACAGCAGGGGCTCAGTCTTCAGACCATCAGTGCCCATCATCAGGTGGCTTAGTAGTGCCACTGCTGACAAAGCTGACAAGTCCCAATAGATGGACTTTACCAGGGCTGTGGCTGGCAAAAGGAGAAAAACATAATGGAAAAACCTACGACATCTCACTAATCCAGCTATTGCAGATGAATCTTGTGGGAAGTGGGGGCAGCTTATATGGCAGCTTCCATAAGTGCTTATGGAAATTAAGTTGTCTTCAGGTTAACCATACTCTCCATTGTATTGTTTATACTGGCACAGTGTAAAATGAGAGAGAATCAGAACCAACCAACTAGCTCAAAATTGAGCATCTCTCAGACACACCTGGAGCCATCAACATCAGAATTGTATTCCCCCTCTCTGCCATTACCATTAAACCAGAGGACCAACCCTAGATCAATAACTGTAGAAAAGCAAGTGAGGAACAGCATCATGTGCTTTGATTAAAAAAAATACATGCCAACTTAAGTCTGTACCATATCAATAAAATGCATCTTCCAAATCCACAACCTTGGCAGCCTAGAAAGACACAGGCAATAGCCACGTGGGAATACCACCACTTACAAATTCTACTCCAAGTCGCACATCACCCACCATCTTCGCTCGGAAGTATGATGCTGTTTTTTCACGATTGTCAAAATCCTCAACTTCATACCCAACAGCATTGTGAGAGTGCCTTCTCCAGATAGATGAGAGCACTTAAAGAAGGTGCCTTACCAGTTCCTTTACAAGGGTAATTAGGGCTAGGTATTTAATGATGGTCTTCTGGTGCTGTTCAAAAGCATGCTGGAAAGAGAGTCAGCATTGACTTTTAAAATGTGAATTGAATAAGGTTTTGGGCTAAGGGTTAGGACTAAGTGACTAATTGGCTTCATTATGCCAAGATCCAGCACTGGAACAGTGGCCTCCTCCTTTGCTGTATCACCCTATAATTTTTTCTCACTTTTGGCAAAAAATTAGGCCCCAGAGTATCCACTGTAGGCATACCACTACCCTTCCCACCTTTGAAGGTGACTACTATGTTCAAGCAAAAAGCTGACTCAATCGTATGCTCTATGTCCATGTTCTTTGTATGATCTGATAGTACCTTCTCAGGCTCACTATCTTAATCTGGTATTTGTGTAACTTTGCTTTTTGCTTCACAGTTTCATGAGGGGTGCGGGGTCTTGTAGCATCTGTAAGGGTGATGGTGTGGGTGTTCTTTGTCAGTTCTTTTCATTATGTTGTAATAATGAAGACACTTATAGGAATTTTCTGAATTTATTTTTAGAATTATTTAGGTTTTTTTAAACAATTACGCCAATTCTTAAAATTAATGCAGTTTTCAGAAAAAAATTGGTTTCAAATGCCCATTTGCTCAGTTTCAGAGAACTGAAAGTGGGACTGAAAGGTGGATCATCTTGCATTCTAAGCACTGATGAATAAATATATTAATACTCCATTGATTCTGCACAATTTAGCAATCAAGTCAATGGTAAAATGGTGTGTGAATAACACTTTGCATTTTGCACGTGAACAAAACTTGTTGTCATTATGACTATAAATGAATTGGAACACAAATGTTTGCTAACATATTTTTGCCTGTTGATTACAAAGTAATTCAGTGTAATGGCTATGAATTTATTAACATAATCTCTGCTGTCTAAAAGAAGTACAAATTCTTATTTAAATCCTTGGCATTGTTACAACTGATTATTCTCAGCCTAATATCTTTGATTATAATAGATTTTCTCATCCTTGTGCTCCTCAGCACAGTTGTTAAACTGCAATTTGCACAAAAATGTAGCTTTGATTATTACCTTAAACAATTAGGTATTTTCAGTTCACTCGCTCATCTTGTGCTTGCCATAATTTGCAGCTGTCATGCACTCCATAACTCTATAACCCTAAAGATTCTCAGTGGAAAATCAATGGCCATTGGATCATGTATCACACGTAAAATGGAGATTCATATGTGGTGTTGCACTGTTCTCTAAGCAATCTGTTTAATCTTATCTGAAGTGTATGTTTGATCCCCAATGTCTACTTTCACAATAAGGACATGATGAGCCAAACAGTCACAAGCTTTGAAACTTCTGAGTCTTCTTAGATATTCTTGAAATTACAGAAGTTTGCATTGTTCAATTATAAGGTTTATCTTTCTCAGACTATTGTGTCCGTTATGAACTTGACATCACTGTCAGATATACAGTGATACCTACTTAAAATGACAGGCTGCTTTCATATCAGCCTGTGCTTGACACACCTGTTTTTAGTCACATTCCAAATAGGTACAATCCCCCATTTTTGGCAAGTAGCCCCTTCCACTAAGCAGCCATTCAGATTTCAATCACCTAGTATTCATAGAGAGTTGCAGTTGTCTAGTTCGCTTGTTTGCCAAACTAACCTGGAAACCAGTAAGACATGATGGTACTTTCAGTTGTTTGTTAGATTAATTGCAATACTAAAGCATAATAGGTAAATGCTGAGTGAGGAGTGGTGTGACCTGGTACGTAAGTGATCAGTTTTGCAGACTGCTTATAGGGGCATTTCACAAAATCAATTGGAGAATATTTGCTTTTTGAAGCTTAGCAATAGGAGATAGTGATTACCTTTTTTGCCCCATAAAGGTTCCTTGCCATCTCTGGCTCTAATCTAAGATATGTTATAAATGTATCCATAGCTATATATGCATTCAATAATTTTGTTGTAAAATGTAGCACATTTCTTGTTGCTTACCTCAATTTAAACCTGCCTGCTTGATCCATTGTTCTAGTGAAAACTTGGATAATTCCTGGAGATTTTTAATTTTGTGTGACTAAAAGAGGCATCACGTGGAACAGTTGCAGCAAGTTAAGAAGTGGCTTCAGACTGTCTAGAACATTTGAATTTTCTCAGAATTTTGAGAAAAAAACTTAAACTCTTTTAGAATTAGTTTAGAAACTTTAAATCTTTTAAGAAACAAGCCACTTGGGAGCTTTTAAAACACTTTGGCAAGATTTCAAACATTTTTTAAAATTGGTAAAGATATTTTCAATGAATTAACTATTGGAAAGCATTACTGCCTCTTCAAAGAAATAAAACTACTTAAAATCTGCTATATTGGTCTCTCTCAGATGTTCTTGCTGATTTTCTTTCATTAAGATGATTTTTTTGTGCGAAAACACTACCTCCTCCTCCTTGTGCCTAGTGTAAAATCTTTGGATAAGTAAGTAATGAGCAGTGAGGCCGAGTTTCCACTGTTGTTAATTTCCAGGTTAGTTTTAATCTCAGAACCATACTGTATGTGTACCCTGAGTATTTCTTGGAAGCTTTGGGATTTCTGCATCAAATCATGCATAAAAAGTCCCAAAGCTGATGTCAGCCTCAAGGAATAAAGATTGCAAATTCTAGTAGTTTTGCTATAATCACTGCCGTGAAATATGGGCTGCCATTCATTTAATTCTTCTCTTAGCAAAAATCATGTGGGGGAGACCAAGAGTAAAATTGGATTTGCAGTCTCCCTGCAGTACAAACATATTGATGTATTTTATAATGAAATAGTTTAACCAAGTGCAAACTTAATCGCAACAGTATTGTGCTTTTTCCACTCTGTTCACTCTACTTCATTCATACCTCTTTGCCTTTGTTGAGGGAGCAGATTACAATGATGCCAGTTGATCTGATATTTCTTCACCTTATCAGTGAACTGAGATTGATGTCTCTTCCATCAAGTATTTATCCAAAGACACTGATAATATCAGCACATTTGCAAATCATTCTGCCTGTGGTGCTGGTAGAGTGTATGTACTGAGTTCACAATTAATTTGGGATTCCCATTTGAGAAATTTTAGAACTTTCAGATACGTAATCCTAAATTGAGATTAAACCAATTTAAATTTAATGTGCTTGATACTTCTGAGACATGAACCAGAAACCACGAAGGGGTGTAAGGTGGAAGCTTCAGGGAAATTCAGACAAGCTGAATAAGTGGGCAGCCATATGGCACTTGTGTTACAATGTGGATAAACGTGAAGTTAGAGAAAAAAAATATTATTTAAATGCAACACCTAAAGGCACTGGAGGAACTCAGAAGATCAGGCAGCATCAATCGCTCGAAATGGACAGTCGACATTTCGGGTCAAGATCCTACATTAGGACTGA
>JARFYF010000053.1:28406803-28417472 GCA_030265395.1 Rhina ancylostomus | reverse complement strand
ATCTGAGTTCAGTCACTGTTTAGGTTTACCATCACCTTCATTTTTTTCTTTTTGTTTTAACTCCATGTAGCTGAAAGCCTGGGGTGAGTGTATGTTTACTGGAAATGTGGCAATGGGTGACAGATCAACATGAGGGAATCTTAAAACCACCTGAGAAGTGACAACGCACACCCAGCAGAACGTGGAACTGAAGTTGACCGGTGTGGCGGTGGCTTCCATATTCTTTATAATAGCACAACATAGGAAAAGCAATTTTAAAACTTCCCTTACAATTGCTTCAATGCCATCAAGAGATTTAGCCACTTAACCAAAGAAGATTCATTGCAGATGACAACAAATTGCCCTTTGTGGGAAAGATCAAATGGAGCAATCATCTTCAATATGGTTTCTGCTGGTTTATTTTCTCCATCAGCAAACAGAGATGTGTGTTGTCTCCAGCGCCTTAGCATGTAAACTGAGGAACAGGATTTTACTTTTATGTTGAATATATTTTCATTAGATCATATTTTTTAATTGTTCCTTACTTCCTTCAACCTGTCCCCACTGCATAAAGCAAATCTGGTTAAGATCACTGGATTCTACAGTTCTAACCCAAAGCAATTGTAGCACATTAAAGATCAAGTACTTCTTTCGGAACTTGTATTTTGAAAGATGATTAATCACATTACTGGCAGGCATCTCAAATATTTTGCTGTGTTCAAATCATATCTGACCTGCTAGCATCATTAACCTCATTTACAGATGGACGAAGTTGAACAAAGTCTTGCATGTCTGAAGGTATGGTGGATTTTGTTACAGTAGCATTGTTGTACTTAAACCATGAACCTGCACTTGAATGAAGCAGAAAGGCATCAGGAAATATCGTTGTGCTTTGAATTTACTGGAAAGGATTTCAAGCAGTACTTCTATCCCAAAGCAAATTTGTGTCCTTATCGGTCTCTGCAAAATTAATTTGCATGTTATGAAACCCCATTTTCATGTCTGTTTCTTGGAGTTCAATGTGTTTAAAGATGCCAAGTCATCAATTATAAAGGAAACATTGAATCTGAGATTCTTCACAGTATATGAAAAGGTGTCATGTGTTTCATTTTACAAGATTGCAATAACATGGGTGGATTATTTAAAAGCATGGTTATGGGAATTAAATATTACCAATTCTGTGTTTGGAATCTTATGATCTTATGTGTAGCACAAGAGGATGAAATTCCAGATAACTATGGCTTTGAGTGATTCATAAAGTAGAATACTGACCCAATCCTGTTAAGAATCATTGTGTAGAAAAATAAACATTAATAGATCCACAAGCCCCCTTCTTGAAGTGACTCCTTCAACAGTTACAAACTTATACTTGGATTGAACTTGAATGAATTATCCCTAGTTTTGGACTATGGTTAACTTTTCAAAAATCATTGATTTCCTTTGGGAGATATTTGCCATTATACAAACTCCAAAAGCCAAAAAGAGAGTTTAAGCTGCTTCTGTGACCATGGTCAAAGTAGCCCCATAATTTCCTGATTTTAGAATGGAATTTCTGAAGGAGACGACAGGCTACTGCCATTTTGTCATCTGCTTCCTCAATGATGGAACATTCCAGCTAGCTGTACAGCAGCATATTTTGGCCATGTCAAGGAGTGACATTCTGTCTAAGCAGTGCCAATGGTAGGTGAACTCAAGCAGCTGGCAGCCCTGGATTGCAATCAGCAGGCAGTACTTAAAGATTCAACTTATGCGGTGCAATGTGAAATCAAGATGGTTGAATAATTATTCCAATCAGCATACAGTTACTAATTCAAGCTGAGCAGGACATTAATGCCATAAAATGGCTTTTGAATCAAAAGAGTTGGCTGGTGAAGAGGTTTTTTTTTTAAGTATTCAACTTATGTACAGATGTCTAAGCAGCAGTATTTTTAACCTAACTTGTCTGCATAAATAACTTGAGGGTATTTGCTCAGAACCCATTGATTAATAATGAACAGATAACCTCTTTTGTAGAGATTTTTAATAGATGTTCTCCATGATGTCTTGGTTGTTTTGATTAACAGTAATAATCTCAGTAAAAGTGCACTAATGGGCAAGGGAAGTAGTTGCTTCACTAATTTGAGTCTCAATTTGACTATTGTTTTACTATTGTAAAATTGTTTTAAGATTTATTTGTACTCTTGGTCAAGGGCTGTGAATGCTGTGTAGACACTAAGCAGGGCTTACTAGTGTATATCTTGTTCTGAACTTTAGATATTTCTGATGGTTAGCATTGGATCTATATGTATTGATGGGTGTTTATTAATTTTCTAGTTCTGTATTGCAGTACTTGAAAGACATATATTTCTATGTGTACATAACTAGATTCATGAGCAAGTGTTGCAACTGGACACATCACGGTACCAAACACTAGGACTGTTGTGCAAAAACTAGACTGACCTCATAACAATACGAGTTTGTAAATTTACATGGGCTTCCAGTCTGTTTTTGTTAATTTTTTTGCCCTTATTTGTACAATTGAATATTGATCAATAAAGAGAACCTGATTAATTCTTCTGTTCAGATCATTCCAAGGAGCCAAGTTTAACAGCACCAAATGCTTTTAGTTTGTATCTATTTGCAGAGTCATGTTACTTGAAGTTCAGATTTCTGTTTATTCATTACAAAAGCCACACCAAGTCTTAAATCATGTCACATAGCTTTTCTGTAATTTTTCACCAATAAATCTGAGCCTCCGTGAGTTTCATTCCCAGCCCATGTTAGAACACAAAAATAAGCTACAAAGCCAACTTAATATTGATTTCATTGATGTTCTATTGTGGATTTCTCTTCCAATTCACTGAGTAAAATGGGTTTCCAAAACTCAGTTTTCCAAGAAGATTTGTCTTTTGTGGAATTCTTTTCTTTGGGTTATAAGATCTCAATTATCCTGATTCCACTCCTGCACTTTAAGGCTCAAGTGCAATGAAATATAAAATGTCTCAATATGTTCATTGCAAGACTTTCATCTCAAGCATTATTGAATTCAGTATGAGCTCCTTTATAGTTTGTCCCATTAATATGACTCTAATGTGGTTCTTTGCTGGAGAAGTTAAAAACAGTTTTTAAAAATATCTAAACTAGTTGTTGAATAATTTTAGTGAAGAGGCACATCCAAGTTCTCCATGGATATCAGATTTTCCCCCATGTTTCTATTCATCCCTGAACATCGCTTCTCCTTCCTTTGCTCATGCACAAGTTTTTAATCTGTTTGCAGCATGTGAAAGCAAAATGTACGTCAATTTCAAGTACACTACTGCTAAAGAACAGCTGGAGAAAATGCCACAAAAGGAAGTTCTTGTAATTAAACTGCAGTCCAGTCCTTGGCCCAACAGACAGAGATAGTGTAGTTAGTGGCCAACATTGATTGCTTACAGGCAATAGCTGCCATAACCATGTGAAATTACTGTCACTTCAGCTGAGATGTGCAGATTGGCCAGGTTCTACAGCGGTTGCTACACTGTTCATGTCCTGAGACTCGTGATGTAGCTGGCCCAAGATGGTTCAATATGACTCTCAGGATTTTAAATTGATACCATGTCAAAAGATATGTTGAATAGCATTTTTATAATTCATGCATCATCTATGGTGAAAAATCGGTGAGCTCACTATTACTATGTGCATGTAGAGTGGCATTTTGTGTACAAGTTTTTGAGATTTGGAGCACAGCCAACCCTTACTGCTGGGAAAAGTTTAATGCATATTTTGCACTCCATCTGAGCCACATTATCCACTTACCTGCTGGAAGGATGTTAATGAGATATTGAGCCTTCTGGCAAAAGGCCCAGGTAGGTGAGAAATGTGAAGAGCCACAAGATATATCCTAGGGATACAGTAAAGATAAAGTGCAAAACAAGGAAGAGAAGCTATTGCAGATGATAGGCTAGATTTAGAAGGTTAATCCTAGCCTATCGTATTTAGAAAGATATAAAGGGAATCAAATGAGTGCACTCCCTCCTGGTTGGATGACAGAGGTGATGGTTTGGTCATATGTCTCAGACCTCTGGAGGAGTACTGGATCACCTTCATTCTGATCACATATGATGATGGTGGTGTTAGTGACATCTGCTTTGGTATCATGAGCACTTGGAGTAATTGAACAATGAATTCAATAAAAGATGAAAATGGATTGGGAATATACCTTAGCTCTTTCATAAATGTGAGAACTAAAACTGAGGGAGAGCTTTGAGCTCTCTGACCTTGCAAACTACCACCCAGAGAGACAGACAGACAAGCCAGAGAGCTCGAGGAATTTTTGTTTTAGGAGAACTACTGGTAGATATGAGGGAAATGTAGTCAATAGCCAACATTAACAACAACTACGAAACAGTAGCTACTAAGATGGAGGGTCAAGGGTGAGGCAGCTGAGATTTTGAAAGTGCAGGCATAAGTGAAATGGGAGAGATTTTCTTGGCAAATGTAGAAAGGAGGCTTAAGAGTGAGAGGGTGGGGGGATGAAAGATTGCCTCATTTGTGATTGAGATGATGGCAGTAACAAGGAGATGCAAGGTAACAAAGTCAATGGCGTGGCTGTAAGTATGGTTTAGAGTTTTGGCATGGAGGAAGGGTTATGGAGAATAAGGGCAAAGGGCTTGAGAATGAGCACGATGAATTGAGATGAAGATTAAAATCATATGGATAAGAGGTTTTTTGAGGGAGGAAAGCAGTGAAAGTGTTACAGGTGAGAAAATATTATGGTACTTCAGTGGATGGTAGAAAACGAGGAGTTTAAATGGACATGAAGGTTAGAGCATTGGTAGGGTGCTCTGATATAACATCAATGCCAGTGATGTAGACAGAGAGGTGAGTTGATAATGATGTCAGCCAGATACTCCATTTGAAGGAGACGTCTCATTCGCTGTCTGCTACACTTCTTTTCAGGGTCCTTATGTGAATGCAATCATCCAGAATTATTGTATAGCAAAACCCTTGCTTACAAGTAAACAGACATTCTGGAAGTCAAGGATGATAGTCATGATAGTTGATTCACTGTCATTGTCCACCGGGTCAACAGTAGGCTGCAGAGAGAGGAGATTGGTGTCAATAATAACAGCAGGTGCACTAAAAAGAGAGATCAGTGTAGGGGAGGATGGGGTGGTTGGAGCAGCAATTACACTAGGTCTGATTGAGGCTTGATTGTGAAGCTCTTGTGAAACCAGCAGCTAATGATGTGACATTAATCTCATGTTTTCCATTTCCAAAATTATAATTTCTAAATCTCTGGGGAAACTATGAAATAGCTGAACAATAACTAGCATGTCTGAATCATTTTTTCACTTGGTAAAAGATCCTTTTCCAAAGAAAAAGGATAATTAGTCAAAAAGTGACATAACATTGGGACAAATTGCGGAGGGGGGGAGAAAGATTTGAGTTGAGGGAGTTTTGGAAGGAATTTCAAAGCTGAGGGCATAGAATTGAAGGAACAGCTGCTGTCGGACAAAGGAACTCGGGGTCATGTGAACAGCTTGTGTTGGAGAATCACACAGATCTCTGTGTGTTTTGAGCAGCAGAATTTGAAAGTGAGGCTGGGAATTTAAAATGTGATGTGTGGCCAGAATGGAAGGCAATATTGGTCAGGGAGTACAGTGGTCATAACTGAACAGGACTTGGTGCGAGTTAAAATACAGGCATTGGAAAGGAAGACGGAGTGGGGAGGATTTTTAGCTATGTATGGAACCTGATTTCACTACTTTGCCCTCGCTTATCAATACATTGGTGTGGATGTGAGTGTCCATGATGGTTTTTGTAGGAGTGACCATTGTGCAGTTTTTGTGGACGTACCATTCCATCTTCACACTGAGGACACCCTCCATTGTGTTAAGTGTTACTGTTGTTGTCCAAAATAGGATCAACTCTGAACAGATCTAGCAGCTCTAAACATGATATCTATGACTACAGAATCAGCAGCAACAGACTACATTCACTAATTATTAACTGGATCATCATCATTGCTGGGATATCACCCAGAACAGCATCGTCTATTGAGGGTTTAGGTGCCAGTCTGTTGAAACTCCAACGCAGTTGTCACAACCTTGTGTATAGGATGGAGGTGGTGAGAAAATACTTTTCCCAGAGAGTAGTGAATCTGTGGAATTCTCTGCCCAGGGAAGCAGTGGAAACTACCTCATTAAATATATTTAAGATACAGTTTGATAAATTTTTGCATAGTCAGGGAATTAAGGGTTGTGGGGAAAAGACAGGTAGGTGGAGCTGAGTCCACGGCCAGATCAGCCGTGATCTTATTGAATGGTGGAGCAGGCTCTACGGGCCAGATGGCCTACTCCTGCTCCTATTTCTTATGTTCACAGGTAAGTAATTTTCCAACTAACATCACAACAAACTTGTGCAGTCTTGCCACAGGCATTCATGAATAGTGAGGATGAATGAAACCTGGTGAGAAAAGAAATAACCATTAAGAGTTGCACCTTCAATAAGTACAAAAATCAAGACTTGGGCATTTGCAGAGGTCCTCAACCAGAAAACCTGAGATCCCCATTATAACAGAAGCCATTCTCTTTGATTCACTCCACATGCCATGGAGAAACAGATATACTATTGGATACAACAAAGGCAAAGGGACCTGATGCAATCCCAGTTGAAGGGTTGAAGATTTATACTTGAGTTAGCTGCACTTCTTATACAGTGGGAACATTGGCATCCACAATAATTTCCCAGTTATCACCACACAAGGGCATATTCAATCTGACCAATTATCATCTGATCAGTCTTCTGTCAATCATCAGCAAACTGATAAAAGGATAATGCAAGAAAAAGTACCTCTAACCTAAACCTGCTTACTGAAGGTGTGGATTTGTTCTGCTATGAACTTTCCAGACCTTTACTCCTTGGTCCAAAGGTGAACAAAAGAGCTGAATTTCAGAGTGATGTAAAAGTAATTGCCTTTGAGATTAAGACAACTTTTGACTCAAGCAAGGTGCTCTAACATTTTCAGAGCTTCTTCAATTGTTGAATTTGAATTTATTTTTCAGAACAAGTGATACACAAGGATAAACACAAATGCAGTCAGTCATCTACAGGTAAAGTCTCATCTGGCAACAAAGAAAATGGAGAACTGACCTGGGGGCTGAGTCACATTCATAATTAATAATGCACTGGAAGTTGCTTGACTATATTTTAATGAAATAACACCATAAAAGGTTTTTCTTGTGTTTACAAAGATTCATACAGATTGTGAGGCTCATTTGCAAAGTTCACCAAACAACGTTGGGTTCCCTTTGCGATACCACACCCTGGCAGTTTTAGCTCCATGTCCTCTCTTGATCCACTACAGGCTGTCACAGCTGCCAGCACTTAGCCATGCAACTGTATTCTTGCCTATCAACTGTGAAAGCATCATTCTCAATACAAGCAGCACTTTCCCAGCCACACTGTGTGTTGCTACTCAATGAATGCATGCAATGATGGGAGTGAGGTTGGGAGAGTTTTCCTGGAAGACCTGGACAGGTTGGTGAAAAGCAGTATCTGCAGGGAACGTGTATGGTTTTTGTAAGGAGGCTACGGAATTCCTCCAGGATGATGGCAGGTTCTCCTGGCAGGATGTTGCCAGAGTGACCTCTGTGAAGATTAATACTATATGAATGCAATTTATGAACTCCTGCATTTTTGGGAAGCTTGCAATGCAGACATATCCCTGCGCTTTCTCCTATGGACTCAAGGAAAAGTAAGTGGTCTCCCATCCTTGAACTTTGAGCTTGGGTGACCATCCCAACGTAGCAGAGAGCAGCAGCAGCAACCTAGAATGATCTTGATAGTAGGAAGTTGAGAGTGTCTGTGGCACTGACACTGCTTATGGCTAAGGCACAGAAATCAGCAAAATATTCTTAAACTCCAGGATAAGCTCAGCATGGGTTTGGATTGTGCAAAGGAATTTCAGGGCTCCTGTTTTGATGGTAAGTGAGGAGTATTTGTCACTGAGAACTGCCAGCTAACCCAAAACAGATAGTTTTGTACATTTATTCCCACTGCAGCTTAATGCTTTCCCTTTTTATAATGAGTCAATTCTTTTCAGCTCCATGAGAGTGATTTATAATTTTCACTTGGCTTATTACCACTTAATAGACCCATCTGTTGCAAAGCATCCTTTCCACTCCATCAGTATCTTCCCTACAGCACTATCAGATACCACGCTGCACGATAGTCCCATATGAATGGCACTGCAGAGCTGTTGATTTATAGGTACTTTGTTGTCAGTTAAGCATAGCACAAAGCAGCAGCTCACAGGAACGCTGACATGAAGTGTATTAACTGGACAGCTAGGTGCATACCTGCTTCTCGACCCTGCAGCGCAGAGCACAGAAACAATTGGATTTCCTGGGAGTCTAATGGTGGAGATTTGGAAACTTGTCATGCAGGAATGATCTTTGAGGATGTTGCCAGAGTGATCTCTGTGAGGATTAATACTACGTGAATGCAGTTTATGAACTCCTGCATATTTGGGAAGCTTTCAGGAATGATCAGGCACATTGGAGTCTTAGGTAGGAGGAGGGATAAAGTTCTCCCTATGACCATTTGGATCTCCCTTGGGTTTCCTTGCACATCCCATGTGCTAATAACTTCCAAAACAGAATGCTGTAAGAACTCAGGGGTCAAGTAGCATCTGTGGAGGTGGAAGGTGGATGTCGATGTTTTGGGTCGAGATACTGCACAGAGTCCCGATGCAGAACAACGACCAATACCTTCTGTCTCCACAGAAGCTGCTTGACTTGCTGAGTTCTTCCAGCATTTTGGTTTTTTTTGTTCGAGCTTCCAGCATCTGCAGTCTCTTTTGTCTTCATACTACTGCTGGTAAGTTAACTGGCCACAGTAAATTACCCGCCTCCCCAACCCGTATACAGTGAGTGGTAGGAGAAAGAAGAATGGGGCGGGGGGGGTGGAGTTAGTCTAACAGCACAGAAACTGGCTCTTTGGCTCACCATGTCCATGCTGACCATTGTATTGGTTTATTATTGTCACTCATACCAAGGTACAGTGAACTTGTTTTGCATACAGTTCATACAGATCAATTCATTATGCATTGAGGTAGTACAGGGTAAAAATAACAGAATACAGAGTAAAGTGTCACAGCCACAGGGATGTGCATTGCAGGTAGACAATAAGGTTCAAGGTCAGACAAGTCCATCTCATTATATAAGAACACTGTTCAATCATCCTATTACTGTGGGATAGAAGCTGTCTTTGAGCCTGGTGGTATGTGCCCTCAGGCTCCTGTATCTTCTGCCTGATGGGAGAGGAGAAAGAATGACCCATGTGGGTGGGGTCTTTGATTATGCTGGATACTTCACCAAGGCAGCAAGAGGTATAGACAGACTCCCTGGACAGGAGGCTGGTTTCTGTGATGTGCTGGGCTGTGACCACAACTCTGCTATTTCTTGCAGTCCCGGGCAGAGCAGCTGCCATACCGAGCCGTGATGCATCCAGATAGGATGCTTTCTATGGTGCATCGATAAAAGTTGGTGAGTATCAAAGGGGACATGCCAAATTTCTTTAGCCTCCTGAGGAAGTAGAGATGCTGGTGAGCTTTCTTGATTATGGTGTCTACGTGGTTGGACAGGAACAGGCTATTGGTGATGTTCACTCCAAAGAACTTGAAGCTCTCAACCCTCTCGACCTCAGCACCATTGATGTAGACAGGTGCATGTAGACCGCCCCCTTTCCTGAAGTCGATGACCAGCTCTTTTGTTTTGCTGACATTGAGGGTAAGGTTGTTGTCATAACACTGTCACTAAGCTCTCTATCTCCTTCCTGTGCTCTGACTCATCAGTATTTGAGATATACTTTGTGAGATTTGAGGTATTTCTGTATGAGGTTTGAGATTATTTGACATTATACTTATCCATGCTAGTTCCACTTACCTGCTGCTGATGGGCCTGAAAGAGAGAATAGTCTCCTGTGAATAGTGGGGGGAATGGAATTGATGGGATTGCTCCTCTATTTCTCACATTTTCTTACAATAAAGAAGAGATTGAATTAAGTAGCAACATTACTCAAGATTGATTGGTTTATCTATTTGAAAGCAAGTGTTTATTTGACCTCTATGCTTCAAGCCTTAATTCCAGATGTGTAGCAGGTATTCCTTGAAGCATTTTATTGTGAATCATAGAAGGAAGGAGGGTAACTAGCAATTAAATGTTAACAGGAGAAGAAAATTAGATTTGGCAGCCTGAACATTTCCAGCAAGGACACCAGAGTGAGGGCCCAGATTTTTGCAAGACAATTCTCCTCCTCGTAGTTGGATGAAATTTTTGCTCCTCCACTGCCAGATGTTGGAAAGCACTGTGACAAATCGTTGAGAGGAGAACATTGGTGGGGTGGAGGTAGGGGTCAAGTGTGAAATGTTGCGTTTTCAGTTGCTGTGACTAAGAGGCATCATTTGGATGAGAAATGGTTCCTTGTGGGCCTCCAGATGTATTGGTGCAGCTGTGGGAAGATAGCCATTGCAGGCCATGAGTGGTTCTGACATGAACAAATGCATAAGGATGGGGCTGAATCTGTGAGACAGCACTGGAAGGGCTTTCCAAAACAAAAGACATCATGTGGATACCATGAAACACTCACAGGATTGACAAGCAACCGATGTTCTCAACACTCTGGCACTTTGCCAGTGATAATGTACACTGCTCCGTCTGACCAA
>JARFYF010000053.1:28349347-28361071 GCA_030265395.1 Rhina ancylostomus | reverse complement strand
ATGACTGGAACGAAACAATTGACTGAAGAGACACAGAACCTGTGATAGCAGAGCCTCTGTTTTATGGCTACTGGAAGTCAAATTGATTTTTTTTATTACATAAGTTTATGAGATTTCTGTTACCTTTACTACCATTTAGGATTATGTTCTGTGATTGGAGTCATGAAAACTGCCAATTGATGACTTTGGTCACGAGCTGTCAATGGGTTATTTTCCAAAGGGAGAACACCTGTATTTAAAAAGTACATTGATTGACTTAATTTGAATTTAGTCAGAAATGTTACCCACTTAATGATACTATATGGTCGATTAGGAACATGAATATTATTCAGTGGAATATATTTGTAGATTTGGGTGCATTTTGAATTTAAATAAGTATTTTTGGATTAAAATATGAATTGGCCAGATGCAGTTTTCACTGCAAATAATAAAGTGCAGGAAGTGCTTCATTTGGCAGCTTGACACTGGCTTTCACTCTCTCAAAAGACTGGTGACACATTAACTTGTTTGACTTCATTTGATGACCTGTGGTTATAATTCTGCCAGGTCTTTGTCGGCTGTTCAGGCCTAGTTATTGGGTTCAACAGAGAGAGTCAGTTTTTCATTGGCAATAATATGACTTTGTTTGTGCAGGAGAGGTTATAATCCACTTAGGACTGACCCTTCCCATGTTTATTGGCCAATCACTGCTCAGTCAGGCCGTGACTCCCATATTCTCATGATGAACTATCATTTTCCAGAATGCAAAACCACATCATCGGTGGAGAAAATATTGCAACAAGAATAGTAATTTGTTTGTAACCATCTGCTGGTTTGACCCATAAAAGTTAATGCATGTAAACTGGAGTTCTCAGTTTTGCTTAATGTAGATTGAAAAGTTTCAGTAGGCTAAGTGCATCCTGATCATCATAGCCATTGGCCCTCTTTATAGTGATATATATCAACATTAATCGGAGCTTCTGAAGTAAACGTGTAGAAAAAGATTGGGAAATGGCAGAGCAGTGCAGCAATTGGTGCTGCTGCTGCAAAGAACCAGTGATCGGCATTGGACCATGACCTTGGGTGCTGTCGGCGTGGAGTTTGCACATTTTCCTGGTGATTGTGTGTGTTTCTGCTGGGTGCTCCTGCTTCCTCCCACATCCCAAAGATATAGTCATTGGCAGGTTAATTAGCTACTGTAAATTGTCCTTGATGTAGGTGGTTAGCAAGAGAACCAGGCAGGATATGAGTGGGAATGTGAGAGAGAATGGTTTACAGGGAAAAACGTGGGAGAATGGAGCTGATGGGAATGGCCTGAGAGCTGACATAGACTCAATGGGACAAATGGCCTTTTTCTATGTTATGAGAAAATATTTGAGAAATACATGGGACAATATATGATGGAGAAGGTTTAATTGACATTAGTAAACTGCCATTCAGTAAATTACCTCACACGTATTTGGATCTACTTATTCTGTTACAGAAGGGGAGGCAAGCTGAAACTGAAACACTGAGCATTTTAACAGCACCTGCTGGGTTAGGAAAGTCTTATTTCCTACTTCTTTGCATTCTTACCAGTGACTGAATATTTGATGACATAATGCAGATGTTCCAATATGTTTGTGCATTAACATTTGCTGTTCTTCTTGGGCACTTTAGTCACTATTACATTGTGCTTCTGCAGGCAATGGTCCCCAAGGCAGTGGAGTCTGGAGACCCAATAATTCATTATCTGAAATTAAACTGTATGTCAGGGTCATTCATCAGAAACTAGCACCTCATCATTATGGAATCCTAATGTTTATACAGGAGAGTGTTAAAATACATAACTGAAGTCAATGGATATCTTACATTCAATAAGGAGCCAGAAAGCAAAAATGAGAGTTTTTGAATAATGTCCATATCCCTGAAAACAGAAGTAGAAATTCAATTCATTACATATCTTCAGCTTCTGGTTGGCTTCTGTGTTTCTGGGAAATGATTCATCAACATAATGCTTCTATTCAATATTACACCTTTACAGGATTGACTCTTACATGAAAACAAATAGAAAATAACAATCATTGGCCTCTCACATGAGTAGATTCAGTGAAGTCCCATGTACACATGAAACTATTCAATATTTACAGCTTCTGTTGTCTCTAAAATATATCAACAAAATCCATTGACTCAAACCATTCTAGAGAAGCACATTTCTATTAGTCAGACTTAGTAACTGTGAATGCACCTAATCAACATTCTCAAAAAGATGGTCATTTGCATGTTTACTCCTTTGTAAATTGAACTCAATAGCAACGTGTTATCAATTATCCAGAAAAGAACTATCATAGACATGATGGTCAAATGGGCTCCTTCTGGCTGTGTGACGATGAATATTCCTTTTAGGACAAATTGCCAAAAGCTTGGCATGTGATATTGTCCTTAATCTGTGCTTTACTACTTTTTTAATAATTGCCGTTCTTTAAAAAAAAATTGAGTTGCACTCTGATCACTTCTCATGGCCCCTCTTAACATTGACTCACTTTGATGCATGCTGACCAGCCCATGCCCCAGTATAAGACTCTGCCACATTCTTATACTTGCATTGAACCAGGAAAAGGGTAGGTTCCATTTAAAATCTGGTTCTGTTTAGGAAAGTTAGTTTCAAATTTTTGTTTAAGCTAAACATATATCTAAACTCTTGACTATCACTGACCATGATTGAACTGTGTGTGACATAGTGTTAAAATCTCATGAAGATGCGAGATCATCAGCTTTATTGGCAACCCAGGATTAGTAATAAATTGCCTGGAAGGTCACTAAATTTCACAGGTGCCAAGTTTCCCATTACTGTAAATGAGATAATAACCCACCTGTCTGTAATCATTTGGATCACGCTCTTAATAGGCAAATGTTTAGCCTTTTTGGCTGAAAGTCGTATTTAATCACAGTAAATTTCCACCTGTCCGTAGCTACTGGGAAAAGCAATGTGCACTCATATTTAACAGGTAAGGAAGCTGGCATTTTACAAAGCATCCAATAACTTAGGTCAAAGCTAAATAGGCATCAGCTTTGATCCAAGAACACATTGCAATGACACCAAACGGTAATTTGCAATGAGTGGCTTGTGTTTTTTTTAGTGCAATATATTTATTAGATGTTTTATCATTGAATGCCATTGATTACTTGTACTTGTCTTCTTCATTGATCACATGGAAAGCATGAAATACCTTCACAAAGTAACAAGTTCTGAATTTGTTTTTTGTGAAGTGCCTTGGGACATATAAATGCAAATCATTGGTTGCCTTCCTAGTGCTGCAGCTGCTTCTAATTCCCTGCTCTGCCACTGCTCCTGTTGCCTCTGCTCAATAGGATGCTCTTGGCCGCCTTTCATTTTGTACCTGACTTCACCAATACATCTTTCCTAACTGCTGTCAATGTTTGTTCACATTCATCTATGCCAACACCCTTTCCAAAGTGTTTTGGGCTGTACTAAAACTGTATCAGCCTTGAAAGGGTAGGTATGCTGACTTTTCCTGACTGTAAAACAGTTTACAGTAGTGAAATGGAGACACACAACAAATAGTGAAATCAAGTCTTGGCTGCAGCAAACAAAGATCATGTCCAATAATAGAAGGGAGATGCAGGTTCATGACCAGATAGTTACAGCAGAGATGAGTTCATTGGACAATAGAAGCCATATACCATCACAAGGTGAGCTCTGAGACCCACTGCCAACTAAATCCTTGTCTGATCACTCATCTCTCGACTGAGAGCATCTCCTGTCACAGGCAGTCCAGCAACCAGGCCACTAAATGCCTCAGGCTACTGGGCAAATTTGGTGCCTAACATGAGTTGCACATTTGATGGTCTTGGACCAAAACCACCTCTGTATCGTTACCACTTAATAATTGGAGGGCGCCTGCTTTACTAATTGCATCAAGATGGTCCTCAAAACCCATGATAATGTGCTGGTGGCTAGCTTTACTTATCAAGTCCCACACAAAGCAATTCCCTAACTATGCTAGCAGCACTTAAAAGTATGATAGAACATACAAAACTATGTACTTCTGTTGCTAACAAAGGTCGTGATATCTATAATTTGTATAGGTTCCTCCATTTTCTCCTCCAGATAGTGAGAATCGCTATCTCCAGGTTAGAGTCCTGATCTTCATGAGAATCCTCATATTGTGGTTTAGCCAAAAACTGTTGCAAATAATTAATGAATCCAGTAACTACATTTGTTTTTGATCGCTTGTAAGTCATTAGCTATTTCTATTTTCTAGACATTTCTGCATTGTTCCATTTCCACGTTGCTGTTGACAGGTTTCATACATGATCTCACATCCTTGCCCTGGACACCTTAAAATTGCCCACCCTTTAGATAGAAGTCTTCTGAATCCAGTTGGGAGCAGTACAACGTTCCTTCGCAGCAATAAAGGCAAATAACATAACACTGGAATATTTAATCCACACTGATGGAGAATGGAGGAATAGGAATATTATAAATCCGGTTTCTATTTGAGATTGAAGAATGGAAGTAAACATCGTAACTTCTAAAACATATATGGGAATCTACCTTATTATTAAGAGAAACATTTAATACATTTAGGAGGCTTGGAAATGACTTGGCTGCTTGTATATCCCTTCCCTCTTCTCTTACTCCTACTATGCATAAACACCTTTGAAGCTAAAGGCTCACTATTCACATAATGCCTCTTTCTTTTCCATCTAATTAATTTTCTCTCCTGCCCTATCTGGAAGCTATTAATTCCTTGTTGTTTCATTGTGTTAGTGAAGGTAAAGGGCTGTTTTTGTGATTGGGTGCCAGTGACGAGTAGTGCTCCACAGGGATTGGTGCTAGGCATCAATACAGATGGTGCTCACTGGTCAGCATGGGCTGATTGGTCTGTTTCCATGCCACATGACTCTCTGACTTCACCCTCACGCATGTGACTGATCTTCATATGTCAGTGGTGGGGTAAGAGGGTACAAATCATAGCCACCCCTCACATCCAATCCTCACCTAAGGAGTGTCATTATTGTTGTAGAGTAGGATATCAGGATATTTTCATTTTCCAAATGTTCTGATGCTATAACTGCTGTGGTTTAGATCAATAAACTTAGCATAATCTGGGGACCAAATCTGTCATCTCTCCAGTGTATTGTCTCCATTGCTCACTCGTTATTGAGCTGAGCTATTCAGGGAGTGCACATTCCACTGTCAGAATGGAATTTACTTTTATTTAAAAACAACCATAACAACATTGGTTATTTCTACAATGTTGGGTCGCTCTAGTCATAGCTCTCCTTTCCAGACCCTTCATTAGGGAACATGATGGGACCTGCACTGTTCATTATCAATGACTAATTGTACTGTCCTTGGATGAAGAACATTCATAATGAAGGGGCTGTAACCGATTCTTCATGTAAATCGATATATGCACTTGGGCCTGAAATGATAGCAATCCAATTGAAACATTAATGAGTATAATAAGTAAAAATGCATTATGTCATCCTAGCCAGAGACTGGGAAAGGATGAGGAATCTATATCCTGGCAACAACTGCATATCTGATCCTGTTCTGTATCAATATCAATTACATTGAGAAAGTAATGGGTTGAAGTAACTGTTCAATCAGAAGTAGAAACAATAGCTTTTCTTTGCCAGTTTCAATTTCTTCAAATGCTATCTGAAATTTTTAGTGTAGTTGAACGAACTAGTTTTTAATTTTCTAAGCCTTTTACGAGAGATCACTTTATCGTTCAATTAAATCATTCACCAGTACCTTTTGTAGCTGAAATGAAGTAGATATATAATTTGATCCCATAATTAGCATGTTTTATATTTATGTTTATTTTCCCTGCTCTCTTTTTCTCAGTGGGGAAAGCTTCTACAAACCCAGCAAATGCCAGTGAACAGCCGACATCATTAAAACAAATTACTGGTCATTATCCCAGCGGTTAACAGGACTTTGGGGCACCTAAATTGGTTGCTAATTTTCCAACATTACAACAGTAACTATACTTCAAGACAAATTTGTTAGCCCAAAGTTAGGAAAGATGCACATCTGTTGAAATTCATTAGTTTTGTGTTTGCAGCATTAAAGGATCATTGTAATGCTCTCCCGTGCCTCTCTATTATTCTGGACCTTGGATTGCAATTTGTGTGCAACAGGTTAATTGCATTGCACCCAGAAAATGCTTTGATATGTGCAGGTTATGACTGTTCCTATCAGTCCAGACACTACAGTCATGGAAGGGCTTTAGCTCTTAAAGGCACACTCCCCATGGTAACCAAACAGCAGGAACACATGCCATGGAGGAGGGGGTGGTTGGACAGGCAAGGGAGAGAGCTCCAAGGTTCTCCGAGCAAAATGAGATTCATGGAGGGAGTCACATTACAATGCGAGTATCAGTAGATCTTTAAAGACTGCCATTAGAATAGGATGGTAAGAAGTAGCGGTGACACGCTTCAAAGAATGGGACAACATAGAAAAACATATCATGATCTCATGAGATACGTCAAGGTGAATTCCACAGCACTAAGAACTAATACCCTTAGATACTGCCTTTACCTGCATCATGTACAAACCTCTTCACCCACTCTTACCTCTACTAATACATGAACACATAAATACACACTACCCGCGCAGCCCTGTTCTTGCACACACTTGTACAGATAGACACACACACATAAATTGAACAAGCCATTAAGTTAAGGATGTCAAATTTGACATTGAAGCAATGTTTCCACTTCATTTTAGGCCAAAGTCACCAACAATGAGAGGATGGTCTCTGGGATGAGACAGGCTCCTCGTGCTCACCAGCTTACAACACTGGAGGAGAGGGTCCTCCTCTTCTTCCTCTTCCCCAAAAGGGCCATTGAGAAATCCAGAGCAGAGGCTGCTTGAAATCTGCTGGTGTAGATACTGCCCCTCATGAGAGCAGCACTTCTCCCACAATCTAATGTCAGGCAAAGCATTGGTCTTTCTCTGTGAGCCAGCTATGCCATACTGCAGCTTTATTGGCTGAAAGTGGAATCACATCAAAAACGAAAGCTTCTCATGAGCTTCCATCTTAACTAAGGGGAAAAGCCTACACTATTCTAAATGCAGACAAAATGAGGGCATTGGGTCACGGTTCTTGGACTTCTAGGACAACTACAAATTACTCACTAAGGGATAGCACGTAACTGCTATGAGCAAGTTTCATTTCAGTCTTTATTTCATTGCTCAAGCATTAACCAAACTTACTTTGATTCTATCATTTATTTGTTCAATTACTCATTGCATTGGGAATGATGAACTGATAACAACAGGAAATCAGCCGAGGTGAACTCAGCCTCGGGTTGATGCTGCTGCTCCACAGTGGGAAGAGCTGTGTCATTCATTCCCTGTTGGAAGGAAGGATATAACCTGATAGATGTAGAAGAAAATCACTCCAAGTCTATCGCCATACATTCATTCTTTCTCAACAAAGCCACTTCTGCATTTAACATGCAATAATATTGGTAACCATGACCTGAAAAAGGACAGGCATGATAGTGTAGCGGTTAGTGTGACGCTATTACAGCGCCAGCAACCCGGGTTCAATTCCCGCCGCTGTCCGTAAGGAGTTTGTACGTTCTTTCCATCTCTGCATGGGTTTCCTCTGGGTGCTCCGGTTTCCTCCCACATTCCAAAGATGTACGAGTTAGGATGTTGTGGGCATACTGTGTTGGCACCAGAAGTGTGGTGACACTTGTGGGCTGCCCCCAGAACACTCTACACAAAAAGATATATTTCACTCTGTGTTTCGATGTACATGCGACTAATGAAGATTTATCTTATACCTGAAACATTGACTAGTTCTCTTTCCACAGCTGCTGCCTCACCTCCTGAAGTTTTTCAGAAATTTGTTTTTGTTTCAGAATTTTGATATCTGCATTTTTTATAATTTTCTTTGTGTCCTTTTTACTTGTTGAGGCTTTCCAGCTGGTAAGGTGCCCATTACTTGATAATCTGCTAGACTCTATAATTGCAGTAAGTAATATGTCTATCCATGCTACATGTCTGTTGCTGGTGAACAATGATTTCATAGACTATTATTACTGTGGAACAACAAATGTGCAGATAATATTCAATAATGTATCATCCTTTTATGAGTTGCATCACATATGCTCAATAAACATTGATATATGGGAGATCATTCATGGGTTAATATGTCTCATGGTCAAGGAACCAACACATTGGGGACTTGTAGTTTATTCCTCCAAGTCACATAATTAACTTTACATTGTCAATGAGAAGGTCAGTTTCTGATGTATTGTTGATAATTCTGAATTCAATGTATTGTATGATTTCACAGAAATCTCTTTTCCAGAATGAATTGCTGCTCAGGGATCTCAACAACACCCTTGTCTGAGAACCTTAGTACTAGAAATGAGCATTACATGACACCTCTGCACAACTCTTTGAGGTCTACAGTGCTGAATGATTAAATATGATTGTTATAATCTTGAGTGAATTCCCATCCCAAGGATGCCACTTATGCAGAACTAATTGATCAGAGTTAAGAAAGTAACAATTGATGAGATTAGACTGGAACCTAGATCATTAGTTGTCCATTTTGCTTTTTTTGCTGGCATCAATTGGATCAGTGTATCTCATGGCTCAGTCTGGGTCCTACAGTTAGGCTTGATTGAACAGGTGCTTTAGGGGAAGTGAATATTTAATTAAGGTTACTCCCTATCGTTTTGAATTATAAGTATCTGAATAGATTTAAATGTCTATCCCAGCCAAGTATCATTTGTCTTTCAAGGATTCTGTTAGGCAATTCATTGAGCCAAGATGTGTATTCTGTATTATTTAAGGCTTAAAATCCTGGGATCAACCTTAAGAAAGTGTCATTAAGAGGGGTCTATTGCATTATCTTGTTAATTGAACGAGTGGTATCAGGTAACAGATATGCAAAAGTGAAGAGCTTACCTGAATTAATAGATACCTTTTCATCCAGCAAGGAATGATATATCTGTGGGCAGAAATGATGGTGTGTATCTCCTGAAGTAAAATACTGCAGATGCTGGAAATCTGAAACAATAGAGAAAATGCTACATACTTATTACATCAGGCAGCATCTGTGGAGAGAAAAACAGCTGATGTTTCAGGTCAATGATCTTTCCATCAGAACTCTCCTGTATCCTCCAATATTCTTCCTGTATCCTCTAGTTACACAGGCATTAATAAATATTTGTTGCCATGGTTAGGTTTGTAAAGTTGATGGCTAACATGCTCCATCTTCAAAAAAACTGTTGCTGTTTAATTGTCCTACTAAATGTCCCTCTCCAACGCAGAGCCACATAATTATGATCACCTTGTGGTGCTGCTTCCTCCTGTTGTAGCACCATCTCCTTGAACTCATCTTCAGGTCCAATTGCACTTCATCTGGTGACAGTGCATCCTCTTCCAGCTGTGCTGTCTCAGGCCTGAGCCGGGCTCTCTAGCTAGCGAGATGGTGCACCATAGAGCAAATGATCGCAAAGTCTGTGTTTGTGTGGAATGTGCCTGGAGGCTGGTGCAGACAGTGGCATCTCATTTTAAGAAGGCCACTGGTGTTCTCTCTTAATGTCCTGGATGTGCCGTGGATTTCATTGAATCAATGCTCAGAAGGAGTTCATACATGTGTGTCAAACACCACTGGAATTGTGAGTAGGATGCTGGGGCCCCTGCTTCCTACCATCCAGGGGAGTTCTGTCTGCTGAAGACATCTGGCAAGATGGACTTCCCAGGAGTGAGCCTTCAGGATACATGGCATTGACCATCAGAAAATTCCTCATAAACCCCAGCTACTTAACCTACTTGTCTGACAAGCAAGGAAAGCTCTCTTTCAGATTGAGAAGTGAAACCACAGTTATCACGATCTGTATGAGTCTGCTGATTGAGCTATTGGCAACAGGGATTTGGCAGAATGAGGATCAAACCTCCCGAGCCCTGCAGTGTCCTAACTCACTGCTTACCATCATTATCTATGTAAGTAAAACATGAAGCAATTTGATATAATTTTGTGAAAAGGAAATTGTGTGAGCATGTACAGGCTAGTAAATGTACTTCATATTACAACTTAAAATCATTATGTTTCTCAAAAAACTGTGTTTTAATAGGTAAATACCTTGGCTGCAAATATCTAGTCACTCCCACTCTGTGTCCTATCAACAACAAGTGTGCTTCTGTTTGGGAAAAAAAGAGCTGCTGCAAATTAATCATCCGACATCAGCATGAGTACTTCATTGCAATTCACTGAGATCATTGACTTTGATGAATAAACTTAAACAGAATAGAAAATTCCAGATGGCATGCAATCTGTCTTCTTGTGGAATTGCCCTCAATCAATTAATTTCTTGTAAGTTCTACATTAAAGCTGTAAGGATGGCAAATCAGAACATCACCATGTTCCTCCATTCTAGTTCCCCCAGTATTAAACCTTGGCTCCCTCACCATGTTCACTCCTGTCTGATGGCACGGGCTCTAACATCACTCTATCTCATCCTGATAACTTCCAGGCTCATCCCCACTAAGGTTTATTCAGTCCCTCAAAAGAGTGACACAGAATTGTTCACACAGAGATTGGTGGACATGTGTAGAACAACATACAGGGCCGTGCAGGCAGAGCTCTGGATGAATGCTGGAGTCATAGTGAGTGGGTCTGCTTGGTCCTTAAATGACCTTGTTCACGTGCATCTTGGGAATCGCTTAAATGTTATCCATTTCCACTAACCTGAAACAGGGGCATCAAACAAAGCTTCCAGTACTTATAGTTATTTGTGTTTAATGTTACATTCGAGCCTTGCAGCAATGCTCATTGTCTAAATATGCAGTGATATCAACCGAAGTGCATTTCATGTCTTGCTATCACTTGTACTAAATCCTGCTTTTCTAGGCTTGGGTTACTCACACTAAAGCAGTGTGAGTACTGAGGCCTGCTTCAGCTTCAATTAACTAGAAGTAAGTTTATCTGCCCTGTTGTCATCACGTTTGAGACCTCTGATGTCCCAAATCCCAGTTCTGCATTACCCCCAGACGTCACATCTCCCAGTGCTGCATTACCCCCAGACATCGCATCCCCCAGTGCTGCATTACCCCAGATGTCGCATCCCCCAGTGCTGCATTACCCCAGACACCGCATCTCCCAATGGTGCATCACCCCCAGACGTCGCATCTCCCAGTGCTGCATTACCCCAGACATCGCATCTCCCAGTGCTGCATTACCCTCAGATGTCGCATCTCCCAGTGCTGCATGGCCCTCTGTTGTCCCATCCTTCAATCTCCTCCAAATTCTGATGCTGCTTGTCCCAACATCAGGCCTGTTTTTCCTACCTCATACCCCTTCCCCAGTAACACTGGTATTTCAATTGAAAACCTGACAAATAATATCAGCCACTAGCTGCATATTACACAAAATTAAATCACTGTAAGTTTTAATTGCTGCTGTATCATATTTTCTATAATGATATGCATGTTTGACTCGTATATGACATAATCATGATTAATTTTCATCCTTGCTATCGATTGTATTTATGATCTAATGCTTAATAGAAAAGGAATCTTAGTACAGTGCACAAACAAAGAGCAACTTGTTTTCTTGTAAATCTTCTGGAGTTATACTGCACGTGTACCAGTGCAATAGAACTGGTGGTGAGAATGGGCTGAGAGCTGAGGCCTGTGGTTTTTGGAGGCTCCGAGCAGGAAGATGGGTTGCATTATTACATTTTTTTGAAGATTAGTTAGGG
>JARFYF010000053.1:28333591-28344971 GCA_030265395.1 Rhina ancylostomus | reverse complement strand
GTTTTCCCACAAAATTCAGTGAACATCAGCTCAGTTTGTAATTTGAAATATGAATTGGTAATTATTTGCTAACTGTTTAGGAAACAGAGCTGAGGTGGATAAACAGATTTGGGATATAGATCAGCTATAATCTCATTGAATAGTAGAGTAGGTTAGTGGGTTCAATGATCTAATCCCATTCACATTATCAGCTTTGAAGCTTTAAACTTGCATTTTTACAAGCATGAGGTAAATTGAAGGTTCTTTTTAATCTGGTATATTTTCTATGACAAAGTTTGAAATATCGCAGTGTCCAGTGATGGATTGTTCACTATGTCATTAAACTACCAGTATACTAGAAATTGTTTTATAATTCATTGGCTGGGTGGCACAAATTGATACTGAGAGTACCATGCAGCAGTCTGTATTGAACACATTACCAGTGTTGGCCATTCATGTGAGGGACATGAAGATCTTAGCTTATTCATAATGTTTTTGGAAAACATCATCACATTGGCAATTGGAGAATGACATTATCTGCCTCCTGGTGGCTTGTTACAGAATGGCACTGGCTGTGAAACTGCTGGAGATTCAGCTTTAAAAACGTCTGGGTTTAAGAAAGAATTACAGAAGGAGCTTTGTAGTGAGGTTTTAAAGAAATAGTCACAGCTTGGGGAGGGTAAATTAAACCATATAATTCTGAAACACTGCAAGCACGATGTTGAGCTGGTTATCAATACAGAAGTTACAATTTTTGTTAAAATGTGCTCCACACTTCAGGTCCACATTGCATAAAGCACTTTTGTCCTGACTGTAGAACTGATGTGTTACTTGTCGAGAGTGTACATATAACTTTCAGCAGTTAAGCAATAAAATCTTTATGCCCTTTTCAATTCTGTCCAAATCTAAATCTGAAACTTTTATTTTTAACTTGAAAGTATTTCGTTGAATTACAGCTAGCTGCTATTTTCTTCTGGTTAGTGTGAAGAATTCTATTTAAAATTGTTCATATTTTTGAAGTTAATGCCCTCTGCTGGTGTAACCTCAGTTAACAAAAAACTTTGATCAGTTTGCATGATTCTTCCTGGACATAAGATTCATCAAAATTGAGATTTTAAACCCTAGTTTAAAATTTATTTGAGGATTCTTTTAAATACTTCTCATGAACCAATGCAGCTTTACATTTCTGCCTCTCCCCTTCTCCACATTCCTGTCCAGTTGCTGCACTAATGATTCATTCTCTTCTCTCCTTGGCCTGTGCTATGACTTGTGACTGGAATGCAGGCACTTTATGAATGGAGATGCCAGTTCTGCCAAAATGTCATCAGTCTGGAACATTAACTCCTTATCTCTGCACAGACGCTGTCTGGTCTGCTGAGTATTCCAGTATTTTCTGTTTTTGTTTATAAATGGAAGTGTATTCTTGCCTGTAGAAAAGTATGCAAACCTAAGCTGCTTATCTATGGAGATGCATTACAAGCTGTCAAAAAAAACCTTTACAAAAGTCAAAAAACAGCAGAAACTAGAAAGCCGAAACAAAAGCAGAAAATGCTGGGAACACGCAGAAGGTCAGGCAGCCTCAGGGAAAGAAGAACAGAATTAATGTTTCAGGCCTGAGACGCTTCATCAGAACTGAAAGAAAACAAGTATTTTCAGTTTTTATGTTTTTGTTACAAACAGTAAGATGTTTCTCCTTCCAACTCACTGCTGTTTTGCAAGGCGGCCCACTCAGAATTCCTTGAGCTTATAATAACAATCACTGCACACTCAAAAAATAACTACTGTGATTGTAAATTTACAATGGAAAGAAAGACATGGATTTATACCGCATCTTTCGTAGTTTTAGGATGCCTCAAACCTCCTTACAGCCAAAGAAGTAATTTTTATTTGAAGCATAGCCATCCTTATAATGTAAGAAAACATGTCAGCCAAATTGTGCCCAGCAACATCACGCAGTAAGCAAAGTGATAATGACCAGATAATCAGTTGACTGAGGGATAATTATTGGTTGGGAGTCTGTTGGGAACTCTGCTGCTCTTTTTCAAATAAACTTCAATGAAATATTATAAGTCCGACAGACTCCTAAATTAGCATCATACCTGAAATTGGCATATTCAACAATGAAGCATTCTTTCAGTGCTGCACAGAAATGCTAACCTAGATTTTGGGATCAAGTCTCTGTATTTGTACATTGGTAGCTGTGTAATTTGAAGTAATGGAAACACTTTGTTTCCTCAAATTTTGGAGATGCTCAGTTTGCCACTAGATGGCATTCAATTAACATACTTGAACAAAACCTCAGAAGTCTACTCCAGAGCAGCCATAGAAATGAAGTATGATTTTAAATAAGGCATTGAGAGATTACTATTGTATCATGCTGTACAATGCACTGATGGGCTACATGTTCACCCGTTCTCTGCTTTAGGTGCTTGCACATTAATCTATCATATTACTTCCACAGAAGCAGAGAGACAATTGGTCAGTTCAATACCAGGTTCCCAACGCACTGCACCTATCTCATAATTTACTTCGATCAGATGAAGGGAAAGAGAGAAGGGAGAAGGTGGAAGAGAGATGAGATCAAGACCAATGTCCCTATATGACTATATATTCTCGGTACAACAATCAGGGTGAGTCAACTTTGTGTAGAGTATTCAATTTTTGGGAACAGCATATGGGGAGAACTTCTTTTGGGGGAATTGGGCAGATTAACTTGCACAATGAGGCACACAATCATTTCCTCCTGAATTACACCTGTAAAGATGTGCTTTATTTAACAAGGCCAATAAAAAACTGGAGTTTGCGGAGAAATACCCTGTATAAATTGCAGCAAGTTCAGGATTTCTGAAGCTATGAATGTACAAGGTCTGAACTTGGTGGCAGCTGTTTGCCTGTATTTTTCTAACTGCCCTCAGACTTCAGACTCTTTATGGAGCTCATTGGTGGAACATGCATATACATCAATCTCTTAGCATTTACTCTGGGGAATCCACCTGAACAACTTGCTTCAGCTTAGATCTGGCACAGGAATAATGGTGCTATTCATTTAATGGAGAGGAATGGTTGTGAGGGATCAAGGTAACCTTTAGTCAATTGACAACGTTTTAAAGTTTTAGTTTATTTAAGTATTTTAATTATTTTTCAATGTGTTTAAATGTTTTGTTTATTAAAATAATTTCTTAAATGTTTTAATTAACTCCTGCTTGGTTTTTCAGTTTAATCTAGTGAATGGCAATTGAACATCTATTGGGGATGTAAATTATCAGGTCTCACAATCCCAGTGATACTTCCATTCTGATGATCAATTACCAAACAAGTGAAGTATCACATAGCAAGTCTTTAGCGTAAAGTCAGAGTGTAAAGCACTTTGAAATTATTTATTGAAAACAGAATGTTACACCAATAATAATATGCACCTCACCAGTAAGAAAAAGCCCATTTATACCACATAAAATATCACATTGCGTCAGTACCAATTTATAACTGATAGTTTGATTCGTATCACTGATTTGTGGATTGAAGCTGCTACCTGGCCTACATTATGATTGTTATCCGTACTAAGGACCTTGTGATCACACAACCTTGAGGGATTAAGAGTTATGCTGGACATGGTGTCCACTGTGCATAAAACGTGTGTGCAACAGAGTGACCCAAGATAAGAAAGGGAGTTAAAAAACAAAGAAAATCAAGCTTTACTTTCAATGCTTATCAATAGCTCTAAATATTGGGCATGAAGAATCCATGAATATCTCCTTAATAGGGAAAAAAAGCTGTTAATGCAACAGCTGAGTAATTATGGTAATATGTAATTACCAATTTGTAATGGATAAATTTGATAATAGCAATGGATTGTGATTTGGAAGCACAATTTTTTACTGTTCTGAACATTTTATGTACTTCTGGAATTGCTCTGGCTTGAAGGAAACGATTAATGTGTTGCTTCAGACAATGATTGTTCACCTCGTACAGTTTACACACAGTTCTACTGAAGATCCTGCTTCTGGACTCAGCGAGAGTCCACCCCAGTGTCTCCATCAGTGAAGAGCAGCTTCGCCAGAATCCCTGAGTAATAAGGTCCAAATACCATCCTGTTGTGGTGCACTATGTGGCTGAATGTGGAGCCAATCTCCTTGAGTTCTGCCTGAATTGGAGCAAGGCCCCCTGGAAGAACATGATGGCAATTCTGTGGGCTGGAGATACTGAGGAATCCCTTCACATAGGAGTTGATCCGCTCGCCTACAGAAAGAGATAATGAAACCCGCTAAAGGTCAGTACCTCATGGTCCTTTAAGTTGGTCTTGCAGTCTGTTGCCAAAAATAGTTTTAAGTATTAGTTGTTCTCACTTAATGGTTTCAGTATTAGCACTGTGAATGTAAAATATATCAGCTTACTAATTTTTCTGGTGGGCGTAAAGATCCAGATCTGGAGTATTTTGGAGGTACAAATATTTAATTCATTTCCCCAGACAGGATTTATTGGGAATGGTTAAATTATCTAGATATTTGCTTTGCATTTGAATAATCTGCCCAGATGTTTGCACTTTGGTTGCACTATGGTTGGTTCAAATATCTAGCACTTTGGACTGCTTTACAATGAACAATATATGTAGTTACAGAATCCATCTGTTGCTTGTTTTCAGGATAAGGGATTAAAACATTTATTGGTGGACATTTCTTATCAATTTTACATTCCTGATTAATTGCTTAAAAGTTACTCAGATTTCTGCTCTGTCCTTGATTCTCACTGTAACACATTATGTGAAGTTGTTTCCCCTCCACAATTTTGAAGCTGTGGATGGTTGTTTGGGTACAGGACTGTGGTCGTTAGTATTCTTTGGTAGTCTGCAATGTGACACTGTTTATTTCTGAGCCAAGAAAATAATGGCATCGAAATGGGGTTGGGTGTGGGAAGGGATGTGCAATTGGCAAAGCATCTGAATGATGGGAACCCTGACTGATCCCTTTCCTATGCCTTACAGAAATAGGAATAGGATCCCAACTAAAGAACCCTAGTGGTCCTTTAAGGTTAAGGCTGATCTACCGACTCAATAAACAGAGTGGAAATCAATGGAGAGATCTTGCCCATCTAGCTGTCTCAGTTCTAAAATTGTGTACATTCACAATAATAAGTGTGAATAATTAAAGTGATATTGCTTTAATTTACTTCAACTCTAAGGAAAGAACAGCATTATTTTTTTCAAAATAACAGAAACAATGCAGCAAAATTTCATTCAGAAATTGGTTTCACTTAAATTCTCATATGTTCTTGGCTTACTTTGTAAGTTTTACACAAGACTCACCAATCAGAATACGAACAACATTGTTTCTGTGTCTAATGCTTCTGATTTGTCCTTTTAGAATGGCTTCTTGCTCATTTGTCAGAGGAGTGTATCCGTGCTCAGTCAGTGATCTATTGACCTCTTTGTGTACTTGGTCACTGAGTGCATGTAGAGCTTCTCCTAATCCTAAGGTGCTGAAGATTGACAGGGGGAAGCAAAACAACAATCCTTTAGTACAATGTATTCTGTTACTGTTTATGGAGAAGGGTGCCTTTTGTTAGAGATATTTTTTGGGATATAAAATAAAAATTTCAACTTTTCTTGATTTTATATGTCAAAGTTTCAAACAAATACATGTTATATATATAAATAGGGAGAAAAATATTATCAGTAGCTCGAAGCACCCAGACCTCCCACTCCCCTCCAAATGTAGAGCCAAAGAGGGAAGAGGGAGTGCAGAGGTTGGGGATGGGGGAAGAGGGAGTGCAGAAGGGATGAGGGAGGGCAGAGGTTGGGGATGGGGGGGAAGAGGGAGTGCGGAGGTTGGGATGGAGGGAATAAGGAGCATTGGACTGGGGACACAATGAATCAGGCACCAGGGCAGGAGAAGGCATGATTATGCGACCACTACTTGGGAGGATTCCTTTAGACAAAAGGAGATTGAATATGTGGAATGCATAACTTTGTGATTTTTTTTGGCCAGGACTTAAAAGGCAAGTCCATGCTTCAAGAATGTAGAGTTGGTATTCTGAAATAATGCAATCAATTAAGGTGAGAGTGTTCCTCTTCTGACCCAATTGTGTGATCATAACTCAGGAGAGCAAAACAAAACTACAGGAGCTGTACATTCTGCTGTCAGCCACACTCATGTTTATCTGCACTCTCGCGGCTAGAAGCTGATTTATATTATGCGTTGTTTTCACCTGGATGTGCTGACAAAATTGAGTTGTCATTATTCCAGGTGCTGATATGCTTCTGTGTCCTACTGCTTCCTTGAGACACAGACAGTGAGATTAACTTACTTGCAATTCAGCTCATCCAATAGAGCACATGTCACCTGCTTTAGTTTATCTACAAACCCAGGCAAACCACAAATGGCAGCTCCCGCTGCATTAGTGGTTACCAAAAGAACAGAAGCCACCAGGGTCAGCTGATCAAGTTTCTGCTGCAGCTCCTGTAGACGGGATTTGTCCATCAGCACAGTCTGTAAGAGAAAGGAGGACAACAGGGTTGGTTCATGGTATCTGACTTAAAAGAAACTCAACACATCTGGTCAGTAACTGCCGAATAGTGGGACAGAGGGAGTACTGGAACTGTGAGGGATCATTTAAACTGTTGAGTCAGTTCAAACTAGATCTGATAGTTCAGACCATGATTATTAACTGTACTAACCAAAATTGGAGGTTCAAAACCTGCCCCTGACATGGTCTGGGTGATGGAACCAAAGTGGGACAAACACACCCAAGTTCCTATACTTTGGTTGAATAGCTGACAGATGTGAACAAATTCCGTTGTAACCTCTGCTGTGGCTGAATGTTTTTTTTAAACACTCAAGTGGTGTGAACTTGTATACTAATACCCCTTGGTTATATCCTGAAAAGGTCAGGACCTTCAGGAAGAGACGAAAGGAGCAAAACCCTCACCTGGGACTCAACCGCCAAATGTGACCAACCCTCCTAAACTAGTTCCTGATAAAGCAGGTGGTTAGCTAACTTTGGGGAAAAATAAACATATTGTAACTTCTTAGGCCTGTGTTTTCACATTTTTTTCCAGAAAATCTCTCAATTAAATGATGATCAGATTTACAGGTTCTGGTCAGCTTTCAAGTTGATCTTGGGGTCAATTTCTTTTTGCATTTCCTCTATCCATTTTCCAGGAATGATAGTCAGTTTCAAATGCAGGTTGTGATATTTATTTCCCATTAATAACTGACATGAATCGATCCCATCAGCAAAACACCTCAGTTTATCCTCAAAATACTTTTAATTTAAAATGCTGGATGAATATTCTGCACAGGACTGATTTGTTTCCCAGCTTCTCAACAAGGTATCAGGAAACCCATTCCTAGAAGCTGTACTTGGATTGAGGTTCACCATCAATGTTGCTATTAGATTACAATTGTTCAACAGAATCCACTTAATTTCTTTTTTTGTTTTAACTTTCTGGCACTTAGGGAATAATGGGTTAGAAGGAGTTAGTTAATTAGAAATTCATCCCCAGTCAGAAGGACTAAATGCATCAATCCAATATCCTATAATATTCAATTGCTAGAGATTCCTCTCTACTTTTTCAGGGATGGCCTTGTCTGAGTCCACTAGTCACCTTGAATAGATCCCAGGTATTCAATGACACAAAGCTCACTTGGCTGCATGGTATGAACTAAAATCTTTTAATTAAAAAAAATTATTGTAAATAATTTAATTGATCTCAATATACTTACTGGTTTTAGGAGGCTTAGTTATAATAGCACTACACAAAATTCTTCAGCTAACTGCATGAGGACGCTGTATTCACTCATGAAGGAACTTCACCTCTTGTGGCACAATACACCTTAATATATCTGACTGGGGGCTCTTCCGTCATGAACGACTCAGAGCTTACCTCTGGGTAAGTGTTGGTGTCGTGGTTCCATCTGAGCAAGTTCATGTAGCCTTGATTCAGCACTGCAGCTGGGCTCACCACTGTTGGGTGGTTGCTATGATTCTGTGAGATTGAATTGGAAGTTCCTTCAGTTGCTGCTTTCAGCCATGCAGTTGTGTGCTCCAAAGCATCTGGGAAACAGAAGTAAGAAGGTATCAATGTCATATTGGTGTAGATCAGTTGGTAACAACAGCAGTTAACTAAGCCCTGTAGGCCAAAAGGTCCCTGGTATTTTTTTCTGGCCTATGAAGTGTTGGTTCTTTTCCACAGTGGTGATGGTTTATAAAGACTGCTGCCACCTCCCCTTGGATTCAGCTGTGTTATCCCTCAGCACTGGAGTCTCCTCCCTAAATTACTACCTCTCCCTCCTTGTTTAAAACACCTCTTAAAACTACTGCTTTGACAAACCTTCACACCCAAGACCTTATAGTTTAGTCACATGGCCTTAAATTTTTCTTAATCTTCTGTACTAAAACCAATAGTACGATATTTTAGTATTCCCTCTCCACCATCCCACCACCCGCCCCATGCCCGTTACACTCTGAGCATATCAGGGCAGAGTGCTCAGTCTGTTATTAAATCTACACAAAAGAATTCCATTGAACGCTACTTTGGAGAGGGAAGGGGTCATTTTGGTTCTAATATGTGCAGCAAAATTGTAAGTGCATTCAGATATAACATGCTAACAACTTAGTTACAAAAGTAAATCTTTCCGCTGTTCAGCACGACACTTTCCCTTCCGCTCTTCCTTGTTCTCAGCACATTGTCTGCAGTAATTCATTAATTCCCGCAGCCTATCGTTTCTGACTCAGTAATGACCACTCCACTGAGTTACTTACTGGGCTGTTTATTGAGGAACTCCTGGAACTTGCTGCGCTCATACTGAATGGACTGTTGCTGTAAGTGTGGCTTCAGAGTCTTAATGGTAAAGTTCACCATGTCGATCTTCATCAAGTCAAGCACACGGAAGATCTCCCTAGGAGAATGTAAAATTAGATGGATTAAAGATGTCATTTCAAGGGGAACAGACTTTTTTACTCTGCTGTAGTTAGTATGGAACACAACATCACAGGGCCAAGTTGATCATATGGATAAAGAGCAAAGAGAACTGGAACAACCTTCAGTAAATTATAATCTGAGTGGATGAAGAGGTTAAGGCACAGAACAAATAGGAGGGCGCACAGAACAAGATTTATGTTCAAATATTAAGGTGCTTCAGTGGTAAACATGGTAATTACAAGCCTCCGAGTCCAGTGGAGGCCATAGCTCAGGACTAGATAGGGAATCTGAAGGGACTTGAATGATTTTCTATCATAACTACTGCCCCAATTTTTTCAAACAGCAGCTATTTGTAATGATTCCACTTTTTCCATCTAGACCACCTTTTGACCAATCATTTGCCCTTTTCCTTGCCCCATTATCAACTCCTTTTAGAATGGACGATTTTCTCTTTTATCATTTAAATTTTCCTGCCTTCCCAGTTTGTTCTTCTCTTAAAACCTTGCTTAAAACCTGTTACATCTCTAATGTCTTCTAGCTCCAATGAAAGGTGATTGATTTGAAATGTTGACTCTTTCTCTACAGACACTGCCTGAGCTGTTGAGTACTTCTAGCATTTTCTGTATTAATACAAAATGAAGCAAATTATGAACACAGGAAACATGACATCTTTGTAAATAACAAGGGCTGCGGATGAAGAAACATGATGAGTATGGTTGTGCCAAAATTAGTGATAGAACCAGGACCAATCAACACGTTTAGAAGTGATAGATGCAGCATTATATAGTTAATGGTACAAAATTAAAAGAGCATTGAAGACTCATGGGAAAACACTGAGAAAAACAAATGAGCATGAGATTTTGGAGTCTCATTATCAAGTCAATTCTTGGCTCCTGTTAAGCGAATAAATGAAATTGTGGATTTTATTATAAAATGAAAGAAGCATGCATTAGAGGAGATTATAATGCTTCTGTAATTTATAATTTAAAAACTTATCTATTATTTGTAAGTCCATGTAAATCCTGCAATAATAATAATTTGCATTTATGTATTTGCCTTTAATATAGTAAAACATGACAAGACGTTTCACAAAACTTAAACAAAATTTGAGACTAAGCCACAAAAGGTAATATCAGAATAAGTAAATCCTCAGGGCTCGTTGGAGAGTTAATTCTAATATAACACACTTGCCCATCCTCACTTACCTCAAGAGAGATACAGTCTCTGTGATGTCTTTCAGTTTCTTTATTTCTTCATCCCTGATTGGTGCACAGAGACTTCCCATCATGCCTACGATGAAGCCAGCCAATCGGTGGATATCCAGTGCATTGTGATTGGCCTGTTGTTGGATCAGCTCTATGTCCAGCACCTCACCGATCTGTGATCGCAAACGGGTGTGACCAGGAAGCAGGAGTGACAACAGTGACTAGAGAGAATTAAACCAACAATGAACAGGATCCACTTCAGACCATTGGCTCTACTCATATCTGATGCATTTGCTCTGGTTTGATTGCAATCTTTAATAGTTCTGGAATATTCCACTCACAAACTGCTTGACCTTAGCTTAGTCAAAGGTTTAAAGACAAGGCAATTTTCTATCTTTTAAAGAATGTTGGGATAATTATCTCCTGTGTCATATTTTCTCACAACATAGAAGGACGTCATTTGGAACGTCAATCCCAATCTCTACTCATTTCCCTGCAACATATTCTCTTTCATATACCCATTAACTCCCCTAAATTTCTTATCACTAGTGGTAATTTGCAGTGGCTAATATGCCCATCAAACTGCATGTCTGCGTTGTGGGAAGAAAACCATGTGGTCACATGGAGAATGTGCAAACTCCAGTATCAGAGATCAGGATCAAAGCCAGGTGGCTGGAATTGTGAGGAGCAGCCCTGACTGCTGTGCTACTGTGACATGTCTCTTTCTCTCTCACTCCTTCACCTTTGGAGGATAGGAAGGGTTTACGTTTAGAGGGATATGGGCCAAATGCAGGCAAATGGGACTAGCTCAGTTAGGTGACTTGGTCAGCATGGATGAATTGGGCTGAAGGGCCTGTGTCTGCACTGTATAGCTCTATAACCTTTCCTCATTTAGCTTCTGGAATGTTGCACTTGCCAAGCAATTTTGATTAGCTCCTTTCTTGTAATAGAATCTACTTGAATTATTTTCCAGGATAAATTCAAGTAGATGCACAGATTTAGAGTTTAGCAGAGAAGAGCTTTCTCCTTAGGCAGTCCCTCAGGAAAGAAAATAATGAGCTTCAATTTTGATTTTGTAGGTTCTGAAGTGGTTAATGAGGCCAATGTGGAAATTGTGGACTCTTTCACATATGGGGCAGCTGGTTTTGAGTCAGTGGGCAGATGGATAGTTTGTGAGTTTTCCAAGGTGGAGGTCAGTAGAACCCTCAGAGATATAGCTCCAAGGACTAGAGATTGCTGCTACACCTCTGATAGTTCAACAGAATTCCAATCAATATTA
>JARFYF010000053.1:28181678-28193048 GCA_030265395.1 Rhina ancylostomus | reverse complement strand
AGCATAACGCTATTACAGCGCCAGCGACCCCGGGTTCAATTCCGGCCACTGTCTGTAAGGAGTTTGTATGTTCTCCCCGTGTCTGTGTGGGTTTTCTTTGGGTGTTCCGGTTTCCTCCCACATTCCAAAGACCTACAGGTTAGGAGCTGTGGGGGTGCTATTTTGGCGCTGGAAGAGTGGTGACATTTGCGGGCTGCCTCCAGCACATTCTGGTTAATGCAAAAAGATGCATTTCACTGTGTGTTTCGAGGTACATGTGACTAATAAATAAATATCTTAAAATATTAATGTACAAAGTTCTTATGGGGTTTGACAGAGTAGATGGAGGAATGGTGTTTCGTGTGACTGAACTGTCAAAGACCAGAGGTCACAGTCTCAAAACGAGTATTGAGAAGCAATTTCTTCACCAGAGGATAGTAAGTTTCAGCCACTCACTTACTCAATATATTCAAGACAGTGATAGATTTCTTTATATATTAAGGGATATGGGATTAGTAACAGAAAGGGGCACTGAGATAAAAGATCAATCATGATCTTATAGAATATCAGAGCAGATATGAAGGGCCAGATGAATTCCTTCTGCTCCTATTTCTTATGTTCTTACCTTGTTTTGGCAAGGTGTGTCTTCTGTAGGTGAGGCCAAGTCTACTGGCAGTCATGTAAACTTCTCCCTTTTGTAATTCTTTTTCCCCTGGGGAAGTGATATCCACTTCAGTTAGTCCAATTTTTTTTCAGTAACATGAATTTATTCTATTGCTCTGAAATTAGTGCAGGAAAGTTTTGCTGCCTATTTTTCAATCCTGCCTACTTCTTTGTGAGAAACCCAGAAATCAGTTTAAGCAAAGCAGCTGTTGATGATGTCCATCCTGACATTACAGAAATGTTCGGGTAAAGAATATGTAACATGGATCCATTTCATAAACTATTCTAACATCTGAAACAGCCTTTTCTGTTAGTTGGTAAAGCTCAGGAGTAAAGATCAGTTTCAGTGATATTCAAACTTGGTTATTCTCATCATGAGATTTCTTATTGGTCTTAGGCAAATTCTATTTCAGGAACTATATGGATGGGTGTAGTCAGGGACGGAAAGCTGCCTAGAAACTGGAAAGTGTAGAGTTATGCTTGTTTGTTTCACAAGTCAGTTTCACTGAAAAATAAAACATTATGGAAAATCAGCCTTATTATGAATTACACAGTTTGTGATTTTCCTTCAGGCTCCCCTGTGTGACTGATTCTCTCTCACAGTCTCTCTGTCTCACACGCAGAAGTGCCGACATGTCCAACCACATCAATAATTTTCCTCCATGCATGAATGATCCATGAGGCCTGCAAAACACCCTTGCAGGCTTTAACAGCACCCAGAATGCTTGCTTTTCATTAATTAAAGGGTACCTGTCCGAAAACATCCCTGTGAGTAATTTATTTAATTTGGTCTCCTTCTGGTGTCCAACACCATGCCACTACCATCCACTCTTTACCATGGTGAGCCTTGCATCCCCAGCAAGCTCAAGCATTTGTTGAATTATCCCCACCAATTAATTTACTAACTTCCTGCCCCTCCCTTGCTCCCAAACTGCCACCGGTATTATTGATCAGCACATTCCTTGGTTACCAACTCCAATACAAACTACTGACCACACTGCCCCTCTACACCTGCCTGGCTCACTGCCTATTATAAGCCCCAACTACCAACTCTAACCTCAACCAACCACCATCTTCCAGTCCCTGACTCTCCACCACCCACCACAGCATTCCCCCACCAAACCCTAAACCCCATTCTCTCTGTGCCATAATCTACCTGTTCAGGCCTTGTCTTACCCAGTATCATTTATGCATTCTGAAAGGGCTTTTCTTGTGCAAAATCTATTTAGTGGTGCAGAATCCTTGTGTCTGTGTGACCCTTGCAGCATTGGCCCTCTAATGAAATGTTCATAATCCTACCACTAAACAGCCTGACTAATGCTCCTTTAAAAGCACCAAATGGTTGCTGCATAAACATGTAGATTCATATTTTGAAGACTTATTATTCTCAGGAAACCTTTGGATACTGATGAGACTCATTTTGAAAGTGGCTGGAAGGGTATTTTTCCTTGTAATTTACTTTCTGGCTTTGAGCAGTTTGAATTTCTCCAAACCAGAAACAGTAACTAAGAATTATTTTTCATTCTAAATGTAGTTTAACTGTTCCAGTTTAGATCTTGACGTATGCCCTAGGCTGACCTTTATGCAAGCAACATGGTTCCAATCTTCATTTAGAAAAGAGGGTATTTTTTATGTGCAATTCCATATGGGTCCTGTGTTCTTCTATCCATTAATTTGTTTCATCCCTATGTATCCTGCAAGTTCGTTAATGCTGTCTGCTTTGATCAATTTGCATTCTACATTCTCGTCACTCTCTGTAAATAACTTCCTTCAGAACTTTGTTTGGGAAATTATTATTTATATTTTGTCGTCTTTTCTCTTTCAACCAGAGTGGAAATCCCTTTATAATTCTTAAGTCTTCTGTCAGATGTTCCCTTAGTTTAAGAAAAATCCTGACTTTGCTCAGTTTTTTTTTCCATTAGTTGCATTAGAAGAACATTCTTTGGATGTCAAAGCACTTCAGCAATGATGTTTCAGAGATAATCTTTTTCAATGTACTTTCCTCATTAAATTGGGAAAAATGTGTAAGGAGATCAATGTGATGATGCAGAATATCTTCCAACTTCTAATTAGCTTTGCATAGTAGAACCATAAAACTCATAGAAAAATTACAAAACAGAAGCAGGCCATTTGACCCATCATTTTAGATCAATCCAACCTAATCTCATCTTCCACCATTAGGTCTAGAGCCCTTTGGGTCATAGTAACTTTTAAAATGTGATGAGGGTTTCTGCCTCAGCGAGTTCTTGACCTTTATCACCCCCTGGATAAAGAAGTTCTTCCTCATCTCTCCTCTTGTCCTTCTACCAATTATTTTTAATTATTGCTCTCTGAGTTTTTCAGCCGCTGAGGATTGAATCCAAATACATGGCAACAACTTGTTATGAAATGTTGAAGAACCTCCCATTATTATAATCACAAAATTCTCAGATATTGCTGTCATAATAGCATATATTGAAAGATTCAGTTTGGCTGTTTTCAATGCTAATTGTTTTGGGATAATTTCATCTTTGGTTGCCAGCACTAAATGCATGAAAAAACTGATTATACCTACCTTTGCAGATTTAGCTGCATTAAATGAATCCAGATGTGCAGAGATGACTACAAATAGTGGCTGATATTCATGCACATGTTGTGTGGTGGTGATCAAAAATAACCTGTTCTTGATGGTTTTAGCATGATTATATTGATCTTATTTCAGTTACATTCCATTTTGAAAATGCTATCCGGTTTTAATAGTATTACATCTTTTGATAGTATTGTCACTTTACATGGCTTTTTACTAAACTTTACTCTAGCCAATATGATAAGAGTGCCATATAACAGATTTAGGGCCTTTCTATTTCCCAAATGTTTCACTGGTTGTAGCACATTGTAGCTCCATGGAGGACAGCAGATGAATTGAGTAAAAGTACATTTACTCAGGGTCCTCTAGACACAAGTAAGGTTATAAGGTCAAAGAGTATCACATGTTTTGGGTTGCAGAAACAGTGTCGGAATAGGAGACAGATTCTGCTCATCATCTCTCTTAGTAAAGATCCTGAAGCAAATCTTAAATATACTGAACACCATACAGTCCTTACTGTACCATCACCCCTATCACCGCCCCATTAGCATCATTAAATCGACAAAGTGCAGCTGTAAATTGGATAAATACTCCTTTACTAAGCAGATATATCATGATTGGGTCAAAAATCTCTCCCACAAGCAAATTCCAATACAAACCATCAATCAAATTTAACCTTAATCCTACCTCAATTGAGCAGAAGACACAGTCCTCTCTGAGCACATGTTGGATTTTCCCTTTCTTATTCCCACTGCGCAAAGATGATGTGATATTGCTCTGCAGTTGGTCCTGCCTTCTCTCCTGCTTTCAGGGACATAGCTGTGAGGCAGGATCAATGTGTGTTGTATTTGAAATTCACTGAGAAATTCCACAATGGTTGCCCTTCTCTTCAACATGTCTATCATTTTCTCTCTTACTGTTGTTTCTAATTGTCTCTCTCTTCTTCACTCTATAGTACAGTGCCTGATCTCATCAGGACAGTCTTCCTTAATGGTTAGAAATTTTCTAACCTCAATTTCAGAATCTTTCTAAACCGGAAAGTTGTTCAAGCTTTCTCTTGGCTAAAATTTGGACATTTTCCCTGTTTACTTCAACTGATATTCCTTTTGTTGAATTTGTTTCTTGTAACATTCTCGTCAGGTACTGTGATTCTGCATGCCAGTAATTATTCTATTTTTAATTAGACATTGCTCTGGAACCTAATGGTTGTATGCTTGGTTAAGGGTGTTTAGATTCACCGCAAATGATTCTCACTTCATCAAGATCTCAGCTGGCCCTGTAGTATTTATAAATTTAATCTGGTGTCATGGAACTTTTTACTTGCATCTTATCTACTAGCCTTGCTGTTATTTGCTCTCTAGTAGTAATGGTGAACAGAGAAAAACGCAGTCAAATATAAATAATGCATAATCTTTGGTAAATTTGGAGTAAGTGAACTACTTACCTGAAAATTGTTCCCGTAGTAGCAAACTGGCTGACTAGGTATCAAAACTTCCTTCAAAAACTCTCGTAGATTCTGAGAGCAGGTAAGGTCAACTAGTAGCAAATGACAGAGTTTAAAGTTGAGCTAACTAACATTCAGAAATTTTCATTAAAAACAAGCAGAAAAACTTGATAAGAATTAGTCAGCAGTGTTGTTGTTTAGTTAAGAAGCCAAAGGCATACCCTAATAAGGGATGCCCTAATCCAATATAACACTTATTATCATGCTCTTATCCAAAGGCAACTTATGCCTTCCTAGGTAATCAGTGAAGGAGTCAGCAGCCCTTTCCTGGTGTCATGTTTTCCAATCACTGGTAGAATATTGATCAAACTGTTGTTGGGACTGCGATAAGAATATGCAATTATGTAAATGCTCTACATTCATTTTCAGCTGGATTTCGAATAACTCAATGGACATTGTGCCATGCCATTAATTTTTTGCCACTACTTTCTTAACTTTCTTTCACACCATATTTGCACAACTGATTCTCCTTAGCATTTTAAAATTGACAAGACTTAGGTTTTAAGATCCATTCTTTTGTTGAAACATGTTGATGTATGAAGGATTTGAACTTCGTTTTTTGAGAGAGCTGCATTTGTTTGTATAGCTTGCTGAGGACACCTAGTGTTAGTTACAGCTTTATAGCACCAACCAAAGAAATTGAATATTTTTTGGCATATTCACTGGCATATTTACCAGCATGGAAGGAGGCTATTTGGACCACCAAATCCTTTACATAATATTGCTCACTATTTGTGGAAGCATTCATATTAATGACAAATCTTCCTTTACTCATCTTTATCTGTATATGACAAAACTTGCAGCAAAGGATGTTGACCTTCTATAAATAATCCTTCAACGTGTCTATCATTTTCTCTCTTACTGTTGTTTCTAATTGTCTCTCTCTTCTTCACTCTATAGTACAATACCTGATCTCATCAGGACAGTGTCTTCCTTGACATATGGTACCCGAGGCTCACAATTGACACTATCGCATTTCATCAGATATTTTCATCAGATAGGCTTCAAGTGTGTTGATTTTTTTTCTTTTTCAATAAGTCACATTGTGAAAGTTTTTACAAAAATAATCTGTGAAACGGTCTGAGAGTATGATGGAAGGTAATAAATTCATGTGTAGAACACGACAAAAACAAGCTACCTTTAGAGAAAGATAGTTCCTACTGGGATTTGCAAAATGATATAAATTCTTCATCAACAGAAGGATTTTTCCATTAGATTGTGATAATGAATTAAGGTCTTTCTCTTTGATTTTTTTTTCCTTATTTTTGGGATTTTAATCTTGGAGCTGCTGCTATGGATAAAGAAATTATGTTTCTACAGATTTTCTACAATTTGCTTGTGTTACATGAATACTGGTATGCAGCCACAGATTTCCAATTTACCATAATCACAAATTCTATTTTTTGTCCTTAATTATTTTCCTGTAATTAGCAAGGATCTTATCTCTGTTGCTTAATCAGTTGAGCAGAAGATTTGAGTCTATTCTAATAGAACATTGATGAGTGTAGGCTGTTTTCCCTGGATGCTTGCTCTTTGGTTGTCTTAATAAATTAATCCTAAAATAGCATGAAATAATTAAAATTAGGCTGAGAAGGCTTAGGGTTTGTTTTTGTCGAAGTCTGACACCTAAGTGATTAGTTCTAATGATCAAGGCCTTTTATTCCATTTTCTTGTTCTTTTAGAATTCCAAGCTTGCCGCCTATTAAAGCTTTAAATCTCCTTGAACAGACAAGCAGGATCTCCTTGTAATGTCTCCCTTGAAGGATGGCTGTAGTAAAAATTGCAAACCCTTTCAGAACGGCACTCCTTGCAGTACAATGTGTGCTGAAGTCCTTAGGATCTGCAAACTTGCACTCAAAGATTTTTTAAACTGAATTCATTCCAAATAGAAAACTAAATCCACTTTGACTATTTACATAGTCTGATCCTCAACCTGCCCATTTTTTACACGTAATAATATAAAAGCAAGGCAATGTTGGTTAGTGGTTCATTGACCATGTTCAGGATATTTGATTCTGTGTCAATGATAGAGGGATCATTTCTTGCCTGTAATGACCAGTGTAAATTGTAAAATGCCAGTAAAAATTAAATGCAAGTTCAATGCTCCTTTTGTGGTTTGAATAAAATATCTGACCTCTTAATCTTATACCAACTCCTGATCAGCATTATTGCTTATATCTTTTTCCTGACCTCAGTGTATGGGTATGAAGTTCAGATCCTCTTTATATTTAAGTATTTAATTAACTCAATCTGAAAAGAAGAGGACTTTAGACATTAAAGTTTCCCATGCTTCCGACAGAGTGTTGCTCAAATTACAATGAGCTATGATGCTTGGCATAATGCCTACTCACTTATTTATTCAAAGAATATAAAGTTACATTTCCTAACATATTGTGTACGGTGTTGTTAAATTGATGCTTTCCCCTTGCTCAGTAAGTAAGTAAACAACCACATACTTTATGCTGCCTTTAATTCAGGGAAATGTTTTAAGACATTTCACGGGAGTGTTATCAAATTTTGGGACAGCCACATAAGGAGGATTTTGGGTGTTATCAAAACTTTGGTCAAAGACGTAGGTTCTCAACAGCATCTTAAAGGATGGTAAGCCAACAGCAAGACCGCCACTGGCTGAATAGTTAAATTTGAGGATGACCAAGAGACCAGAATTGGAGCAGTGCAGATAACTTACTGAGTTACAGGAGAATTAGAGATATGGTGAGATACAGCGGGGAGGGATTTGAAAACAAGAATGCAAATTTTAAAAGGAAGGGCAGTTAGTATAAGTCAGTAAACAACAAGTGATGTATGCACATTTTTGATGAAGGTTAAGGAGGGCAGAACAAAGGAAGCTGGACAGGAATGCGTTAAATTAATTGTTGATGAAATTTCAGAAGTAGATTGATTGAGGCAGGGGTGAAGCTGGCAGAAATTACAGAGTGGAAAAGGATAGTTTCAGTGAAGGTCAGATAAATAAGTCTCATATCAGGATCAAGTGTGACCCTAAGATTACATACGATAGAAATGTGAATAGAATTCATATGGCACAGAAGGATTTCTGTTGAACCAAAGTTCCTTTGCTGGCTATAGAAGGTCTCTCCAGCTAATTTCTCCTCCTGCCTCTGTGCTCATTGCCTGGAAGGTTATGGCACTCATCCAAGTGTCTGTTTCTGTCTACTGCACTTTCAAACAGAGTTATAGAACTCAACCAATTACATGTAATCCTCCAGTTTTGACTGGATGATAGAATTTAATGAGGCGAGTACCATGGTGGAGAGTGCTGGAGGGATACAGTATGATGAATCATATCTATGATAATAGCCAGTTGAAGAAGGCTGACAAGTGATAGATTATAATTGGTCTGATGACATGCATAAATTGGATTAGGCACAGAAACAGGCGATTTGGCTCAACTTGTCTATGCTGGTGTTTGTGTTATAGTCAAGCCTTCTTCTCTTCTTCCTCGTCTCAGTCGATATCAACATAACCCTCTAGTCCTTTCTTCCTCCGAGGATTGTCCAGCCTCCCCTTAATGCATCCATACTATTCAGTCCAACCATTCCCCATGGTAGTAAGTTCCACATTCTCACCCACGTTTGGCTAAATAATATCTTTTGAATTCCCTCTTACATTTATCAGTGGTGATCTTATATTGATCTATATTTACATTGATCCAATTGTGCCCATCCCCACAAATGGAAACATTCTTTCTGTTATCATTCTATCATAGCCTCAATCAACACCTTCATTAGATCACCTGCCATCATTCTGAAGAGAAAAGAGTCCCAGGCTGTTCTCCCTTTCCTGATATGTATGTCCCTACATTTCTGGTATCATCCTTGTCAATTTGTTCTGCACCCTCTTCAGTGCCTGTGTATCCTTTATGTAATGTGACACCCAGTACCATACACAGACGCTAATTGTGGTCTAACCAAGATGGACATAACTTCTTTACTTTTCAATCCTATCCATCTCAAAATAAAATCTAGTGCTTTGTTTTCTTCAGTTGCCCTGGTAATCCATGGCATAACATCTAGTGAAATTGTTAATAGGTCTCCTCAGCAACTGTCCTCCTTTTCCTTGAATCTGTTGTTCTACCACTGTATTTTAAAACTCCCTGTCCTCTCCAAAGTCTATGTCTCTGCCATTGCCTCCAAAGTCCATGCCTCTCTTGCCTTGAATCACCCCAATAATGTTTCAGCCCCGTTATAATAATGAAACAGCTGAAATGACTTGTATTGTTACAACAAACATCATCAATCCCTTTTTGTCCTTTATGACGTGCCTTCAGCCTTTGATCTTGTTGACTCTGGCACTCTCCTCTAACGCCTAAACCACCAGGGTGCACTGCTGTACATTTAACTCCAATCATAGCCAGGAAATCATCACCACTGCTCTCCATGACATTCCTGCAGATTTTCTTCTAGTATTCCCCAAGGATCTATTCCCCACCACCACTGCCTATTCCCATTTTTATGCTGCCCTCTGGAATCTGACAGTATTCATTTTCCATACGTACACTAGCTTGCTGCAACTCTCTTTACCCCGCCAGAAATGGAGGAAATTTCTGCAAATTCACCACTCAGCATCAGACTTTACCAGTCCGATGCTGACTGGCGAATTAGCTGAAATTTCCTTCATCTCTGCAGAAGAAACAGCAAAGCCAATGTCTTTAGTACCTGTTACAAACAATGTTCACCACCCTCCAACTCTGTCCTTCCCCCAGCAATTGTTTAAGGGTGAAGCAGAATGTTTTGAACCCTTGGTGTTGGCCTGAAATAAGCATTGGACCACACATCCACACCATCTCCTATTTCCATTTCTGTAACATGGCCCAACTCTGCCTTGTTTCAGTTTATCTACTGCTGAAACCAATGCCTATGCCAGAATCAGAATCAGGTTTATCATCACTGACTTAAATGTTGTGAAATTTGTTGTTTTGTGGCAGCAGTAGAGTGCAGAGACATAAAATTACTATAAATTACAAAATAAATAAATAGTACTAGTGCAAAACAAGGAGTAACAAAGTAGTGTCCATAGTTTCATGGACCATTCAGAAATCTGAAGGTGGAGGGGAAGAAGCTGTTCCTAAATCGTTGAGTGTGGATCTTCAGGCTCCTGTACCTTCTCCCCAATAAGAGTAATAAGAAGAGGGCATGTCCAGGCTGGTAAGCATCCTTAGTGATGGATGATGCCTTCTTGAGGCGCTTGCTTTTCCCATTTGCCTTGCATAGTCATAGAGTCATAGAGCAACACAGCATGGACGCAGGCCCTTCGGCCCAACCAATCCCTGCCGACCATGGTGTCCACCCAGCTAGTCCCAATTTCCTGTGTTCAGCCCATATTCCTCTGAGCCCTGCCCCCCCCGTGTACCTTTCCAAGTGCTTCTCAAATGATACTATTGTACCTCCCTCAACCACTTCCTCTGACAGCTTATTCCATATACTCATAACTCTCTGCATGAAAAAGTTGCCCCACAGGTCTCTTTTAAATCTTTCCCCTGTCACCCTAAACCCACGTCTTGTAGTTTTGGACTCCCCTTCCCTCCCCATCCACTTTACCTATGCCTCTCACCATTTTAAACACATCTATAAGGTTGGCCCTCATTCTCCTATGTTTCAAGGAATAAAGACCTAGCCTGGCCGACCTCTCCCTATAACTCAGGCCTTCTAGTCCTGGCAGCATCCTTGTAAATCTTCTGTACATTCGTTCCAGTTAAACTACATCTCTCCTATAAAAGGGGGACTAAATCTGTATGCAGTACTCCAAGTGTGGCCTCACCAACAACTTACACAACTGCAACATAATGCACTTTCACTACTTTTATCCCTTAATCTCCCTTTCTTTTCATCCTATCACCGACCATTGCTTCTGTTCCTTCTTCCCTACCACCCTCCCCACCACCCTGTCCTCCTAACTCATTCCTCGCTTCAGCATCAGCTTAAAAACTGTTCAATTTCCAACTCTCCACCTGTTTCTATTTCAACTTTTTTTTCTGGTGACTAATCCCTGAATGGGTGAGTATTTTAAGCAGATCTTGCTTTCATTAGGTGAGATGTTCGGGAAGGTAGAAACAAAAAATGGAAAATGCCGGAAAAGCTTAGTAAATCAGGCTGCAGCTGTGGGAGGAGAAACAGGGTTGACATTTCAGGCCAAAGATCTTTCATCAGAACTGGAAAGGAGACAACAGATGCTCGTAAAGGCGCAGCAACACAAAAAGTGCTAGAGGAAGTCAGTGGGTCAGACAGCATCTGTGGAGCGAAATGGACAGTTGACGTTTTGAGTTGAGACCCTTCATCTGGACTGAAAGTTAGAGGGGAGTTGACCAGTATAAAAAGGTGGAGGGAAGGGGTGGCCCAAGAGCTGGCAGGTGATAGGTGGATCCAGGTGAGGGGGGGGGGGTGAGAGGCGGATGTGATGGGGTGTCATGGGAATGATGTCAGAAGCAGGGAGATAATAGGTGGAAGTGATAAAGGCCTGTGATAAGGTAAGTGCTAAAGATGATGGAATCAGATGGGAGAGGAAGGGGGAGCGTAGAATAAAGGGAGGGAGGTGAGGAGGGGAACCAATGGGAGGTATGGATGATGAACAGACGGAGAGGATGAGGAAGGGGAAGGAGAGAGGGTGATTGGGGATATTGGATGAGGAGGAGAGAGAAAAG